>QTSX02005246.1:0-94228 GCA_014839935.2 Entomophthora muscae | reverse complement strand
TTCCCTATAATCTTGAATTCCCATATTAATCACATTAATAAGCATTAAGCCTAGAGCATGCCAGGAAGGTCAAAAGTGATCCTTAAGTAACTAATTTATTCCATGCCATCAAGAATTACCTATGCTGGGTGAAGATAAAGATATTCTATTGGTTGACGTGTGATAAGCGCCAAACCTAGATTAATAATTAACCAAATAAGGGGCGTGTTAGAATGTCCTAGAAGACATTGCTAGCAGCCCAGAAATTAACCTTGCAGAAGATATAAGAAGATTTAATCAATTACAATAAAAAGTATCTTTAATCTTTGATCCATCTTGGATTTATCTTTAATCTGGTTGACCTTTGTCCTAATCTTCAAGTTCTTCTGCGTGATCAGAAGCCATTGCTGGACAATAATCATGTTTCCATTTGACCCCAACTCTTCTGATACAATACTAATCATATCCTCACATATGAATGTATTCAAGCAAATTCCCTGTGCCCAATAATATCAAATAATTGTGGCGTTGTAATGCAAAAAGTGCAACAGTACTCTTTAGATTAGGTAGACGGAATAAGAGCCATGGATCCAGGTGGTATTGCTTAGTCAAAATTTGGTACATATTAGAAAATTTTCCCATTTCAGCTCTTATGAGTTAAGTCCTCTCTAAATTGCTCAATAAACCAAATGTTCTCCTGGTCTAAACTTTATTTTAAAATGCATCCAGTATTGAGTCTACTCTGCTACATCCTGTATAACTTGATTTTAAGTCAAATTATTACTGTAAGATGGGGCCCTGCATTGGGTAATTTGTTTTTGCTCCTCCTAATGTTAATCCAATACCCCATATTTTTGATGACTTCCCTGCTGAATCTGAAGCCAAGACATTTATACCTTCCCAATGCCCAGAGTTCTACACTGAAGACACTTTAATCCTTTCTCAGGCAATCTACCTAGGACAAATTTTGGTTTGGTTTAATCATCTTGTTAACCCCCAGTGTATTCTTTATAAAGTTTACCAAGCGGTATTTGAAGCTTTATTGGTGGTTAATCACTAACTCTATGTGAATTTGGGTGGATCCCTCACCACACAGAGACTTCTTCTTATTATCTGTCTATAATTTGTTACACCTGGCTCCAGTTTGTGTATATTGTGATTAACAACCCAGATCTTGTCTCCAACTTGAAAGCCTTCCTATTGTAGTGAGATTGCTTCTCTCTCACCCCTTTCCCCCCTTATCCTCCTGGTCCTTCCTGGCGTGCTGTACTTCAGGGTCACTGTTGTCTGGAATTTTTTTAGGTAGAGTTAATTGTGGTCCTGATTTAGTGCTAACAATGGCGGGTTTATGACCATAGATAAGTTCATATGGGATTTTGCCTGTATTGCTATTAACTTGTGTTTTGCACACCATAAGTGCAGTTAGCAGCATGTCAACCCGGCTTTTGGGTTGTTGGCAGATAGTTTGCTGAGGGCCTCTACAAGAGAACTATTTAGTCTTTCAACTCTTATGTTTTCTTGTGGGTGATAGGGGATGGCTATGGTGTGTTTTATTATGTTTTTGATAAGGTAGATATTGGTGTCAAGGGCTTTAATTTTGGTTCCTACATCTGTGATTAGGAGTTTGGTTTTCTGAACTTAGCTATGATTTTCTTGCTAATAAATTGTCTTAAAATTTTCCTATATTTTCTTTTGTTCTTGCACTACATGTCATCTGGTTGCATAATTAATAGCTGTGATAATGTACTTTTTGTCAAAAAAGCAGGCTCAAACCATCAGCAAGATCCTGAGTAAGTGGGTTTGTGACCTGTGATCTAATTATCTAGTCACCTGCAGCCAAGTTAGGAAGTCAACTCAAATTTTCAAAAACAACAACATGAACAAAATTGAGGCTCCATGGTGGATACCTTGTTTTGGCGCTTGACTCATTACCAGGATTAAGCCACCTCTTTTATCATCCCACCGTGTGATCAACACTATCATGTTCCTATTATCCACAATTCACAGTGACTATATAATACTATTTCTCAATAAAGAATATTATATAGTTTCCAAATATTTTCCCCTTGTAACTCTGCTAGTTCCAGCAAGTTACAACATTGGTAGCAGAAGGTAGGTTTTCCATCCTACTTTATTCCCCAAAATTCTGCCTGTTATCTGTAATCACTTCAGTCAACAAATCCTTGATAGAATCATGTCTGGTATCCCATTAGACTGGACGCTGTACACACCAGGTGCCAAAATACCTAATGGCTTTGTAATTTACCAGAAGATGGTGATCCTTCTCCCTGCCTTCAACGCACCGTCAGCAAAAGGGCTCTTCTAGTCACTTGCTGCCATGCCGCAACCAGCCAACAAAACCACCATGCCAGCCTACGTAGATCAGAGACTGTGAAGCGCTGCATTGGAGCCTTTTTCTGGAGCCAATGACAATAACGCCACAGCATGGATACAATCTGTCCAAAGCAAGCTGGAACAAATGGAATGCCCACAACAATTTTGGATTGCAGAGATCTCCATCCAACTGGCTAATGACGCTGGCACCTGGTGCAAAAAGTGGCATGAAGAACACACCAAGAAGGATTGGGACACTTTCAAACAAGACTTCTTTGCAAGATTTGTGCTGAAGTGTCAGGGATCCAACTTGTGGGGGGTTCCTGAGAACTTGCGGGCGGACAGCCCGCGGGCCCAGCAGGGAGAGCCCACCACAGGATTGGAGCTAACTTTACAATATAAGATAACAATTTTCCAAGGACTGCCCAAGGTCTGCTTGTAGGCACCATGGAATCAATCAATCCAGTGAGGGTGATATACATCACCCCAAATACATGAGTGGAAGTGGATTCAGTAGTGGCAACAGAATCTTGTGGGCAGTTGGGCCGCGGGGTGTGGGGCAGTGTCATTGGAACCAAATATGCGGGCAGGAAATTATACTTGTCTCAGAATAGCAGAGGAGGTATGGTTATTTTGATGCCTTCTATGTATACGGTTTCAGTTTCTCTAGTTCTAGCTTCTGGGTTGTAGATTAGGATCTCTTCCAGAGTAAACTCCAAATACACCGGGTTGGGTGGGTACTTGGTAAAATGCACTGGGCCAAAGGGAGCTCCTGGTGGACAGTAAAGTTTGGGCAGCTGGTCTGCAGTTTCTTGGGGTAGGTGAGCACAGGGAGCAGAGCCGCAAGGAGTAGACTTTAGATGAAGTAAAACTAATAGCAAGTATGGTATGATCTGGTTGAACTAAAGGTTCAGTCACTTTATTGCAAGGATGGCAATGGGCATCTTCCTGGCGGCCCAGGGTATAAGTATGCCCATCTTCATGGTAAAACTTTCCCAAATTTTGTCGGCCCGGGTTTT
This sequence comes from Entomophthora muscae, assembly GCA_014839935.2. Classification (NCBI taxonomy): domain Eukaryota; kingdom Fungi; phylum Entomophthoromycota; class Entomophthoromycetes; order Entomophthorales; family Entomophthoraceae; genus Entomophthora; species Entomophthora muscae. The sequence continues at coordinate 90,896 of QTSX02005246.1, read as the reverse complement.
CCTGATTACCAGGTTTTCCCAGTCTTTGGTGGTGTCAGTTGCAGGAGTTATCTCATTGGCTGCTTTTAACTGAGGAAGCTCAAATTCCCTAGTCAGGTTGGGGGATTGGCTGCCTCTGGGTGGCCCGCGTTCTATAGGAAAATTCTCTGTTTCCCCTTCCGTGCGGGCCCAAGTTACTTTGGAATCAGTGGCTGGGCCTGCCTGTTGATTGGCTGTCTTAACAGGAACCCCCAGTGTGGAGAGTATTGGCGTGGGTACATTTGGTTTGTCAAGCTTAAAAGGATTTTCCAAAGTCAAATCCTGTTCTGATTTGAGCCCAAAAAACTGAGGGTGGCCGGGCAGCTGGCCCTGCGGGCTGGCGGCCTGCGAGATGCCAGGGTTTGAGTTTTGTAGTTGGGGTTTTTTGATAAGCATGGTTGATAAGAGTTTGTCACTTGTGACATGAAGGACATAGCACTCATGATCATACACCAAGTAAATAATCTAACCCAAACAGGCACAGTGAAGGAGCTCACCCACGCCTACAAGGAACTCCAACTACATGCCCCCTCAGATATGACTTTTGACACTCCAGCTACCCACCTCATGTCCTACGGCGCTTTGAAGCTGCATGTAATGAGACATGTAAACCTGGATCAAGTAACCAACCTGCAAAGGTTTTAATGCTAGGCAGAGAAAACAGAACAAACGTCTAATGCTCTCCATAAGGCGCAAACCAGGAAGCAAGAGAGACCCAAAGACTCTCACTCAGCTGGCTGCTCCACTCAACCGCCCCTGGAAACAACAGGAATAACACCAACCATAAACCCACAAGCTCAAACGCACATGGGAATGAGAACAATGGCCAGTCAAACCGTACCCATTTCTGTATCACTGCCACACAAGATAACCAAGACAAGGGAAAAGCCTGGGGAGAGCACTAAGCAAGCCAAGCTCTCCCTGCACAATTCCTGACTTGTCTAACAATGAGTACCAACCCAAGGACGTAGACCAGTGCCCAATGATCCAAGTACCCTCAGAAGACCCAGTACTTTACACCATCTCAAGACATCCAAATAAACTGATGTCTTATCCTTTCTGCTTTCACAGTTACACAGGGTCAGCACTTCTGGACTTGGGCGCAGATTCAACCCTAGTCAAAAATAGCTTTATAGATAAGTTCAAGCTAACCACTAATCTTTTGCGGATTAAAACGTGGTTTTAGCTGATGAACATCACATTGCTGTGACAAGGGAAACTGCCCTCTTCTCTGTCATGCTTGAGAGCCTGAATTCTATCATCCAAGGTGTAAAATCCCTGGATTTTCACTTGACAATTCAGCCATCAATCTTATTGATTGGAATCTAGAAAGATACTCAGAATAAATTGATGTTTGGCTCGGACGCTGATGCCCCAGCAATATTTGGTGGCACTAAGGCCAAACCCTTCCAAGAATTTAGAATAATCTTTCCTGACCCAAAATCAATAGACCAATCCGCCCTTAATCCAATCCAAATCAAGTATCCACCTTTGATCAATCCAGCGGTGTGGCGGCACAACCCTAAAATATCCTAGTGCTCCATAGGAGCTGAAAACTTGGCTGTTAATGCACTTTCAGGTGCTCATCCCAATTATCATAACCACAATAGTGGTTAGTCTATTGTTGTAACTGTGCTGTTTTAGCAGAGTTACAAGGGGAAAAAGATTTAGAGGATAGATAATAATCTTTATTGTGAGATAGTGATTATATAGCTATTGTGAATCAATGGATAGAAGGAACATGATTGGTGATCACACGGCTGGATGGAAGAGGGGGGTGGCTTGATCCTGTTAATGAGTAAAGCGCCAAATCAAGGTATCCACCGTGAGGGATCATCATTTGCTCATGTTGAATGATTTGGTAATCCAAGTTGACTTCCGGGTTTGGCTTTAAGTGGCCGGGTAATTGGATTGCGGGTCACAAACCCGCTTGGTTGGAACCTTGCTGGCGGGTTTGACACTATGGTTTAACCTGGTTCTGTCTACATTGGCTGGGGTTGAATCCCAAAAACTCCTTGATATATTTTTCATCTTTTATTTTATTATACTCTTCAATGGAGTAGATCCCACCCATAGGACATGGGATGAATGGACTGGTTTTCAGGAAGAAAGCCACAATAGCAACTTGGCATTACAGCTGGCATCACGCTTGCCTTAGGATAAGGTCAGGAGCATAAAGGATGCAATAACAACAACGCTGCAATGGAGCATTGGTCAAGATGCCTTTTGGGGAAACACTATTCAGTAAAACCCCAATACTTAGGCCGGTCCAGCCCTAGGATTCTTGGGTCAATTACCCATGAGATAAAAATCCTACAAAAGGATATTTTTTAACAATAATAAAGATTCAACTCTTGCTCTCTTCAATTATACTATTAATTAAGGTTTTCTGCGTTTATAGATATTAAGACTGTGTTTTGGTCTGCCTAGATAAGAAAAATGTATTTTGAAGTTAGTAACTGTTTATTGACGTCCTTAGTCTTCAAACAAGGAACCAATACTTTCTTCCCTAAAAGCAAACCAACCAAATCTCCTCTTTTCATAGTTGAGACAAGGTCCTGTCATCAATTTTCCCAAGTTTGATATTGTGCTGGGACTGGACTGATTACAAAGGAACAACCCCCATGTAGACTGGTAAACCTTGGTACTGATCATCAAACGTGAAGGTGTCAATCACCAGATCTACCCCAACTCAGTGGACCAGCTTCTACACAACCACTTCTTTGTACGCATCACAGAGACTTTGCACAAAAAGGAGAGCCTCAAGGCAATTGACTGGGACTTCTGCCAGTATGAGTTAATACACTTCAAGGACCAACAATATACTGTCACCCCTCATAATTGCAAAATTGTAGCCTGCTATCCATAAATCTTCAAAGAGGCTCTACCTGGGTTGCCACCAGAGAAACACATCCAACACTCCATCCAACTGAAGGGAGCTATACCTAAGGCGCAACCCATCTACCACCTGACCCCAAACAAAGACAACACCCTATGTGCTTACCTCAAGGCAGCATTAGAAAAAGGACTTATCCACTTCTCAAAGTCTCCTTTTGGTGCTGCCATATTCTTTGTAGCAAAGAAAGATGGTACCCTACGCCTAGTCACAGACTACCAAGCCCTAAAAAAAGTTACTATCAAGAATTGTTACCCACTACCACTCATTGACAACCTCTTTGATGCCTTGGGCAGCCCCACAGTCTTCTCCAAAATTGAGCTACCTGCTGTCTACAATCAGATCTGCATCAAGGAAGAAGATATTCTGAAAACAGCCTTTTGTACTAAATATGGATCATACAAGTGTGTGGTATTTAACTTTGGAATGACAAACGTCCTGTCAACCTTTGTGACTTTTATGAACAAGGTGTTTGCCCCCACATTTTTAAACACACCTTGTTAACCTGGACAACACTATTGTCTATAGCCCCTTGGTAGAAAAACATCACAAAGACCTGGATGCAGTCTTTGCTACCCTGGCGCAGCAGAAGCTGCTAGCCAAGCCCTCCAAATTCCAGTTTTTCTGCAAGCAGTTACCCTTCTTGGGACATGTAGTTTCAAAGGATGGCATTAAACCCAATGACCAGAAAATTTAAGCTATCTGTAAAATGCCCCCTTCAAAAGACAAGTCAGAACTCCGCACATTCTTGGGAATGGTTGCCTATGTGTGACGCTTCATACCCAACTGCAGCGTCCTGACTGCACCCCTATCAGCCGTAATTGGTGCCAAATCTAAGTTTGTATGGACCCCCAACGTGACTTTTGCTTCAGACGTCTTAAGGAGAAACTTACAACAGAACCCTTTATAAAATACCCCAAACATGATGGGGAATATCAAATGGTGACAAACACCTCTGACGCATCTATTAGAGGAGTGCTATAAATCAAAAACAATGATAGTGACTTCCTGCCTGTGGTCTACAAATCATGCAAACTGACAGACAGCAAGTGCTGATACCCTATACACAACAAAGAGTTGTTGGCAATTGTACACTGCCTAGTCAAGTGGTGTTGCTACCTAGAACAACAGGAGGAGTTCATGGCATTGAACAACCACAAGTCACTTATATAATTCAAACCCCAAGCAAACCTATCCCACTGTAAAGCCTGCTGGATGAAACTTCTGAAGAGGCTTAATATGCTTATACAATATAAGCCTGGTCCAGATCTTACCGTGGCAGACACACTATTGTGCCTGTACATAAAGTCCACAAGGGGCAATAATGGGCTCAACCCAGACTGGCCTATCCTGGTGCTCTGAATAAAGGACAAAGGCTTCCCCCTGGTACCACAGAAGTAAAAAAAGAAACGGTTATTAAGAAAGAGCACTTATTTGTGGATGTATATGGAACCTTACACTGGAAGATGACTAAAGGCACAACCATCCCTTATATTCCCACACATCATCAAGTTGACATAATCCTACATTCTCACAGGGACCTAGGACACACAAAAAGCCGCAACCTCTATGATTTACTCAAACACAAAGCATGGTGGCCAACTCTATACCGGGCCATCCAGGAAGTCTTGGAACAATGCAAAGTATGTGAGAAATTTGCAAAGAGCAATACCCCACCTAAATTATTACTACCTATTTGCACGCAACTAACCTTCAAGGTTTGGGCCCTAGATATCATGGGCCCCATGCCAGGGAAATATAACAAAAAGAAGTACATCATTACTGCAATAGACTTTGCCACACAATGTCTAGTGGCATAAGCAGTCAAAACACATACAGGCAATGGCGTGCGGCAATTCATAGGAAAAGAAATCATCAGCAAGTTCAGAAAGCCAGAACTACTGATAACTGAAAGAGGCAAAGAATTGACCTCTGAAGATGCCAATGTTTACCTCACTAAGAATGGGGTCCAGCACACAGTGACAACACCCTATCACCCTCAGGCCAATGGACGTGTGGAGTGGCTGAATGGTAGCCTCATGCAAGCCCTGGCCAAGATCACTGCTGGGAGACCTGAGGACTGTTACAAGCAGCTACCAACTTCATTGCTTGTATGCCAGACCTGTGTGAACAGATCCACTGGGGAAAGCCCCTTTAAGTTATTTTATGGCACACAGCCCAACATCATCCAAGCACTATCAGGACCTAACCTGGAAATGCCAAGCAAGGTTCCACCCTGCTCAGATCCCCAGGTCATACAGACCAATAGCAATCAAAAAGAAAGGGAAGAAAAGCATCTACAAAATACCTTTGTCCCCATCCAAGACAGACACCAGATCAGCAACAAAGTCTTGGTCATTAACACCAGCAAAAGTAAACTACAACCAGAAAAGATGGGCCCAGCCATCATCCTAAAGGAAAATAAAGACAACACTAACCTTGTTCAAGGACTTGGAAAGCATAAACAAGACAAAGTTCTCCATCATGATTGCCTGAGACCCTGCAAGACAAGACAGAAACATCATGAGACCGTTTTATCTGTCACCAAACATCATTTGGTACAGTATGGTGCCCAGGCTCCTGACAACCTACCCCCAGAGGAGGCCAACCTTCAGTTAGGGGGGGTGTCAAAACAGCAGGCTTGACCCGCCATCAAGATCCTAAGTAAGCGGGTCCGTGACCCACAATCTGACTATCCAGTCACCCGCAGCAAAGTTAGGAAGTCAACTCAAATTTCCAAAAACAACAACATGAACAAAAGTTGAGCCCCCATGGTGGATACCTTGTTTTGGCGCTTGACTCATCACAAGAATCAAGTCAACCCCTTCACTGTCCCACTGTGTGATCAACGCTACCATGTTCCTGTTGTCCACAATTCATAGTGACTATATAATACTTATCTCTCAATAAATAATATTATCTAGTTTTTAATTATTTTCCCCTTGTAACTCTGCTAGGACAGCACAGTTACAACATTTTTGTCTTTGTTGCTTCTGGAAATGTGTACCACAATGGCCAGTGCCCATACCTTGAAGGGTTAGGTGATTTATACCGACATTAATGTCTTAAGGTGCCTTGGAGTGGGTGTACTTTTCACAGAATTGGTATTGGTCTAGTATTTTCTTGATGTTGTCCAGCATGTTGGGCTACCAGTAGTGTTTCTTGAGGTATTAATGCAAGTTCCTGCTACAGGTGTGTCCCATATCTCTGTGGTATCAAAGGATTGTATCAATCTTTTATGTTGACAGGATGTATGGTATAGTATCACCACTTGATAATATGTGGTGTAGAGTGCCATATACGTTTTTGAACAGATTTTTGTTATTGAGGACTTTCTCTTGGATGTTCATTGGTGCACCAGGTGGGAATCCCTCTTGGAGATTTACTGTTATTAACATGAGACAATTGGGGTCTCTATCAGTGCATAGGAGATGTCTACGGTATAGCCTTGACAGGGCATCTGTGGTAATTATCTAATTGTCTGGTTTGTGTTCAATTATCATGGGACACCTTTGTATAAGTATCATCCTGGTATAACAGGAACCTTGGTTGGGCTGCAGTATGCCAAAGTTCCACAGCTATTAATAGATCCTGTGAGTAATTGAGCACCCAATTGTGCAATCAAACAATCACACTCCCAATGTACCATTTCCTAATAGTAAGTGGCCCCAAATTTGTTATTAGAATTGATGCCAGGAATTTGAGGCTTGTGGGCCTCTCAAACCCTAGGTCATTTGTTATTTTAAAGGGGAGTTTTCTCTCTGGAAGGCAGTTGGTAATGTTTCCCATGCTGTGGGTTTCTTTGTCTCTAGGAAAGCTAGCTGATTTTCCAGGGCATTCTGGGCCCTGAAACACCAGCAATCCAATAATTTAAGTATGATTTGCTATGTAATTTACTATAGAATTTATTATTAATAATAATGTTGACAATTGTAAATGTTGTCTATTTTCTTGTGATTATCTGCTGGGGTGGATATAAGCAAATTAGAGTGGTGCATTTAAGCCTAACTTACTATGCCACCTCCTATTGAGGATGTTGTAAGTGGCAAAGTTGACAATTTACCTTTTTCATACCTGAATACAACATATTAACAACTTTCCTTATACGCCATTGTAAAAGATCATATTTCCACCCCCAAAACATCATTTTTAATTAATAAATAAAGAATTTTGATGATTTTTAACTTGTTTTCATATTTTTATTTTATTTTATTATGTGAACAAAAATACACTAAAAATGGTTAATATTTTCTAGTTTGCTTAAATTTAATTAATAGTACTATGTTTTTGCATAGTAAATTTTCAAAATAATATCAACAGTACCAATGTTGTCAAAAATAATGTCTACAATTTTTGTAATTGACAATGATAATTCAGGTTTTTTTACTAATTGTCACTCATAATGTCAACGCTTTTCAGTTATCACATATAAAACTTTATGTTTTTCATAATAAAAACTTCTCATTTTTTGATATGTTTAATTTTAACTTTTCTCTTCCATATTTTTATATTTTCAAAATAAAATTTATATCTTAAGTTACTACTTTTAAATACACATTTTAACTTTTAACTTTTTATTTAAAACTCTAATAAACCAAAAAAATTCCAATCTTTTTTATACTTTAAATTTTACTAAAATTATTATAAGTATAAAGTTTAAATGTGATAATTTTTATAGTTATTTTATTTTGTTTTTAAATCCAAAGCTTTACCTCAGAACTTGTTACTTATTATTTTAGAACAATAATATGTCCAAACAGCCCAAAGGCACCAAGCATCCCATCAAGGCCCCCAAGACACCAAAGAAAAGGCCTTCTTCATCCAAAAAGGCCACTCCTAAGCCCTCCCCAAAGCCTTCTCCCAAGCAGAGCCCAGATCACTCCACTGGGGCAGAGAAATCTGATGGTTCATTTACAGAACTAAGTTTCTATAACACAGCTTCCAATGAGGAGCCCACCAAGAAGTTCCCTCCAAATATAAGTCTCCCACACATGAGGAGCACCATAGCAATCCAACTTCTGCTTCACCCACCAAACCCCCTCCTTCCAGCTTGTCAGGGGATGAATCCAAGACCCAGACCAACTACTTCCCTGGCTTCCTCTATGCTCCTGCTAGCCCTTGGGACCCTCTTTTGGCCCACAAAATTTACAATGTCAATGATAAGTTCAAAACTCCTTCCTCCCTGCCCAATTACTTCCCCATAATGAGCGTCAAAGAGGACCAGCTATGGTGGCCAATGGTTACATTTTCTCCCGCAATAATGCCAGCTGAGGCTTCAAGAGAAGGCATTACACCTGCAAGAACTGCTCCTGCTCAGTGCGGCTCAACACTGAGCACTGGGAATTTGTCCAAACCATCAAGGGCAAGCACACTTGTGTGATGCCCAAAACTACCATCTCACACCTTCTCAAATGGTACCTTGTGTGGATTATGCCTACCTTCAAGGACCTTTCCCCCATCCATCTGGCTGTGCTTGCCTGCAAGTACCTCTCCCCCACTAGCCTCAAGAGGGTGCCAGCCCACAGCCAGTTGATCAAGTTTGTAAGCAATAGGCGTCAAGCCTCAAACCCCCTGATCAAGAGCACCACTACCATTTAAGACCTGGTCCTCACAGATGCCCTCAAGAGTATGAAAGATGGTGAGATGTTTCTGCTTCATGGCAATGGGCAGGAAGTGGAGGATAGAATAATAGCCTATGCCACAACCCAAAACCTGGAGCAGCTCAACACTGCTACCACCTGGCTGTGTAACAGCACATTTGCAATCTTCCCAACCCTTTTCAAGCAGCTTTGGGTCCTGCACAGGAAATTTGATGCCAGGTTATCCCCCTTGTTTTCTTTCTATCCTTGTTCCAAGACATATTTTATGCCAGAGCATTTATAATTGTCTGTGATGCTTTGAGCTCCCTTCCTGCCAACCAGCTTCCCCTTCCCACCCGCGCCACAAGGGCCAATCCCTCCTCCGCTGAGAAGGATGAGTCCACCCTAGCCGCAGAGCAGCTAGCTCATTCGCGCTCACTTGGGCCAAAGGTGATCATTCAGGACTTTGAGCAAGCTCAGTTCAGAGCCTTTAATGCCACCTTCAATGGAGAAGTACAGAGCTGCTTCTTCTATTTTAGGCAGTCCCTCATCAAACATCTCAAGAGCAAGAAGGGCCTCTTTGAGAAGTATATACAAAATGGTTAGGGAAGTACCACTTTACCTTAACCCGGTTTTCTGCCTTAGCTTGTGTTTGGCCAAAGCATACTGAGATTGGCTTTGATTCCTCCTGGAGGATGCTTTTGTTTAAAGCACTCCACCATTTTCAAGGGCTACCTTTATTACTTTGAGAGGCAGTGGGTAGGAAAGAAGGTGACTTCCCAGAGAGGAAAGAGCAGGTCCACTGCCCTTTGGAATTGCCAGGGCGCCTGCCTCAAGGGGGAGATGAAGACCACCTCTAGCCTTTAGGTTTGGCACAAGCACTTAAAGGAAAAGTTTGGGGCAACCCCCAAGTTCAACATGTTATTCCTGAAGCTGCAGGAGGAGAAGGCCTGGAATTTCTCCAAGTTCTGCAACCTGACCAACCAGGCGGCACCCAAGAAGAGGAAGAGTAAGGACTAGGACTACCAGGAGTATGTCCAGAAGGTAGCCAAAAAAGTATAAGGTGGCAGAGATTAAGAAGTACCTCAAGGACATGGCTACTGCCCTTGCTGGTGGCTTCAATTATCCTAATAAACTCTGCTTTGCATTGCCTTTATGGATTTCACTTTTGTTTTTATTTTTATTTTTTTGGATTGTACTAATCTTTTTAGGTATAAATGGTAAGTTTCAGATGCAGTTTCAATATGGTTCTGTAAGAAATATCTTATATTTTGTTAATTTATTCTTTAAGGATGGGATATTTTCAGTTGTGCTTATAGAAAGTAAAATTAATTTATCATATAATTTTCTTATATTCTGTATAGCTTACTTTATTGTGTTTACCTTTATTTTTGTAGCATTGGAATTTTAATTTTTTATGGGAATAAAAAATATTTTTATAATAAAGATTGTAATTTACATAGTAAATTGAAAAATATTTGCTTACTGTAAATTCAGAACCTGAACGTAAAAATGCGGAATTGTCAAATCCTTGGTCCAAATTTTGAATCACTTTTGCAGGATGGCCTTTTTTTAATTAAATTGATTTTTGTGAGTATTTATTTGAATATTTGGAAATGCGGGAACTCATAGACACTTTGCAAAGTTCAAGTCAAACTGCATATTTCCTATGGACAAAATGAATTAACTGGAATCAGATTTGAAGCATTCAAATCCATCAACCATTTTCATTAAGTTTACTATGTTTTTTGAAATTGTGGGATTGTCAAATCCAAGAACCAAATTTCAAATCACTTTTGAATGCCACTAGTAAACTCAGATATTAATTGCAGGAACTGGAATCCAAATTGAATGTACAGTAAGCACACTAGGAAACACCAACCCAAATCAAGAAGCTCCACCAAAACTAAAATCAAATGAAAAATTCAATCTCAATAACCATAATTAGACATAAAAAGTTATTAAACTTTAAAATCATCCAAACCCAGAAAGTATAAAATATTATTCACTTCAAATCATGGATATAGAAATTATGTTACTATTTGAGGCTAACTCAAGAGAAAATAACTACCCACAACTAAACCAATAAATCCAAATAATTACATATTTAATCTAAAATATATTTTTATTTTATTTTTATGGACCATCAATTGCATTCTCAACCTGCTCCTGCACCAGCCGCGGGGAAGCCCGTCCACAAGGGCGTCCCAGAGGGTCCAAGAACAGACCTAGAACCCAACTCAAGGGGAGTCATACCAATACACAGGCCTCCCAAGGTGACATTGCCAGCCAACCACCTCCTGCGTCCCAGGCCCAATCAAACAGCTTGAATCCCAGGCAGAAGCCACTCTCAAGGCCTGCCACCAAAGTCTCCTACACCAGGGTCACTGGGAACACTGAGGTTACTTACACCTCCACTGTGTACCCAGTTGTCACCCGGCCCCACACTCTTGATCCAATAGTTGCTACTTCCTGCCCCTGCGTCTTTGACACCACCTACAAGCCATTGGCAGCCACTGTTGAGCCATCTGCGCCTGTGATCTATTCCACCATTGACAGTGTCAGCGCAACCAAGCGTGATCCCACCTTCTACACAAAGGTCCCCATCCCCTGTGTCAAGCCTGGTAGCCAGGATGCCGTGGTACCTGTCAAGGGCTGGCATTAGTTGATGAATAGTGAGCGTGAAGCTCTCCTCAACTGCTTGAACGGGGGAATGGCGGTTTGAGATATTGCGTCCCAATTTGGTGTCACAGCCAGGTATATTGCCGACATCAACACCAAGTATGGCAATACCGGGCAAATTGCCAAATCCACCAAGGCTAAGCAGCAACCAAAACTCTTGCAGCCTGTGCACATTGAGCAATCAAGCAGTGGATAGCCAGGGATTTCCACCTGGACACGCTTGCTGTCCAATCAATGATTGCCACAGAGTTTGGGCTTTCTGTTTCTAAAGCCCTTGTTTACAAAACAATGGTTGATTTGGGCTTCTCTTGGAAGGTGCTTGGAGTTTCTCCGTACAACAGAAACAGTAAAAAGACCATCAAGGATTGACGCATTTATGCCAAGACATATCTGGCACCAAAGGAGACTGGCAATGTACAGTTCTTCTATATTGACAAATCATTGTTTTCCTCCTCACTCAGGTCTAGGCATGGGTGGGTCAAGAAGGGGTCCAAGGACGGCGTAGCCCATTGTGCAGCTGTCTGTTCCCAGACCTATTCCATGGTTGCGCTTCTTGGTCTTTGCAGGTTGGATCAATACCAAATGATCAAGGGTTCCCACAATAGCAGGACTTTTCTTGATTTTCTCCAAGTTGCCAAGGAGAACCTTTGGATAAATTATTGCAGCACAACCAACATTGTTGTGCTTGATAATGTTGGGCTCCACAAAACTGGATCTGGTTGTGTCCAAGTTCCCCCTATCAACAAGAATAGCCACTCCTCCAGCCACCGCCTTGCTGATTGTCCAATGAGACTTCTCTTCCTCCTGCCATATTCCCCATTCCTGAATCCAATTGAGGAGGTGTTTAGTTGGATCAAGAATAAGGTGAAACAAGGCCTTCTGCAGGACACCAAGGACCTAATTAATATTCTTGAGGTCAGCCAATTTGCGATGCCACCCAATGTGGTGGCAGCTTTTTACAAGCACTCGGAATCCTTCCTCCCTAAAGCCCTGGCCTCTGAGCCAATCAGATAAATGGGCTCTCTGGTTTACTTTGTTTTTATTTTTATTTATTTAGTTTTAATAGGTTTCAAAAATTATTATTTATATATAATAATTTGACAAGTGATTGTATTATAGACATATAAGAATAAGTAGAAAAGGTAAGTAAAATTAACTATACTATGTATGAAGAATATATTTTTATTATAATGCACTGAATACTTTATTGACTGTTGCGCTACCAAATAAATAAATCAAAAAGGATAGAAATAGAATTTCATTTAAATAATTGTTAATTGTTGTTGGTACTTTGGCTTTTTTACGCCACAAATTGGACCTTGTGTGTCATCATATGATTCTTGTTATTTCAGTGCCACTATAGCAACACAACACGGCAACCAATGATTTTTATGTATTCCTTACTAATCTGTACTTAGGACGCAGTTCAAGTAAATTGAATATGTTTATGCAAATCATATTACAAGGGAAAGGTAATTTGAGTTCTGAACAATCATTTGTTTAGAACAATAGTGGAGCAGGCTGCATGATGCAGATAAATTCAATTCTCCATGTTTATCTTTGTGATAAATGGACCCGTACTCAACAAGTAGTAAATAAAAACATTTTTAATTTTTTTTATTTGATGTATTGGCAACTATAACTAAAGTCTTTTAATATACTTAGATATAGTAATGATTATAATTTACATACTAAAATTTAAAATAAAAATTAAAATATTAAAATTAAAATATTAATTATAAATCTTAAAAGTTAAATATTTAAGTTTAAATAATCAAAATATAAAAATTTTATTAAATTTTGATTTATGCAGTATCAAAATATTTAATATTAAATATGTCAATATTAAAAATTTTACCAGTAAAATTTTAATAGTGAAGTATTTGGTATTAAAATTTTAATATTTAAAATAAAAAAATAAAATAAAAATTTTAATTTGCAAGGGAAAATGATTTATTAGGGGAATGTGAATTGCAAGGGGAATGTGTTTATTCCAGGGAATTATACCCCAAAATTAAATTTTCAGCTAATGCATCCAATTGGGACCACATACTCTTCTGTATGTGGTGGATGACTCTGGCACCAATTGCTAGAGGGGTGGTGCTCAACACCCCGGTGGTGGGTGACCGTCTTATAAAAGGCAAACAGGTGAGGGAATCCACTAGCAGGTTTTTTTTGGGGTCATGTAGTACCCATATAGAGTTGCCAATGCAAATGAATCATAGAGGACGTGCTCAACTGTCCTGTATCCTGTGGTGTTTTCTGTCTGTTGAGGGCTACGCAGCATATGTCAATCTGTATAGGTACATCTTCTAATTTTTTCACATTGGCTTTCAGTATGCAATGGAGCAGGATTCCCAGGTACACTGCGACGTGGATCCTTTGCGAGGTATATTTTTCTGAGAACATGCACAGTTTTTTGAACGTTTGTACTAACCTATTGATATAGGATATTTGGTTGAACTTGAAGAGGGTTCCAGGGGGCGCCCTACTTGTATCAGCCCCCCAGGCCTTGGCAAACAATATCAATAAAGGCTTAAAATTATTCACGAGGACTGCATCCCCAACTTTGTTTGATAGAGCTTTAAAAATTTCATTAAAAATTGCAGATTTTAAATATTCATTTCCAATTTGAAAGTCAGTTTTTATTAAATTTTTTTTATTCATTGATATTTGTGAAGGAGAGCCTTTGAACGCTTTCATATATGTATTCATCAAAGTTCAGTTTTATATCCCCGCAAATTATATTCATTTCTTTGATTTTAATTGTTGATCCTAGTTTATAGGCTTCCCTTATCCATGGAGAGCACCCCGCAGGTGGTTGATATTCCCTATCTTGAGCTTCACTATTAAAAAAAGTATTCATATTCTGTTGAACTATTTTATTTATTTGATTTTTATTTATTTGTTTTATAGGGGCCACCAGTGACTGGTAGCCCCCATAAACCCAACTCAGCGTAAAAGCTGCCACTTCCTTGACCTCATCCCCATCCCTGGTGATGACTAAAATAAATATAAGTTAAACATAAAAAACTTACTGATTGTTTCCCCTGTGGCCCCCTCAGCCACAGGCGCCATATTGGCAAATTTCATGAGTGTTGGATGCTCTTCATTAATTTTCTTAGGCTTAATTTTTCTTATTCTTCTTGCAACTTGTGCTTCCTCTTGATTTTCATTTGATAAAGCTTCTGTATTTCTTGATGCACTTCTGCTTCTTGCTTGTGTTTCATTTTTATCTGTTTCCATTTGGTCGGTTTCCTCTTTTTTGGTGTTAATTTCCTTTTGAATTTCTGTTCCTTCAATTAGTTTTATCTTATTGTTTTCTTTGGCCCCCTGCCAGAACTCCCACAAATTGTAGGCCGTGTTGTTGAATTCAAGACTTGATAAAATAGTTCCCTGTAGATTAAGTAATTTTTCTTTATTCTTTTCATCTATAATATTTCCCAACTTATCCAGGGCATCTTCTTTTGACTGTATCAGTGGCTGGCCCTTGTTACCCAGCTTCCCTGTCACTATTTCCCTGATATTTCTTTCTATCTTGACAACCTTTTGAAGGTGTGCTTCTAATTTGTTGATTAAGCTATAGATTGTTGACATATTGTTCAAATTCCATCAAAAAACTGGTTTTTATAGTACTATATTCAGCTCATACATATTTTTTATCATCATTAATAAATTAAAGACAATAAACGTAAATATTGCATTGAAATATTGCAATTAGACGTCAACTCTTGCTATTTTGATATTATATGCATACCTCAATGCATTTTGTTTAATAAAATCCACTGTAAACTTGGCCTTTTTCATTATAATTTAATTAAATGGATTGTGTTTATATTAGGGCCATTAACGCTTAGTACAGATATTGAAAATTAGTGCATTCTACACCCTAATATTTACCTATTGGTAATAATTCTATAAACTTTTCAGTCAGATTTTACGAGGTAATAATAATGTAATGTGTTAATAGATTACTGTTTACTGTCATTAATTGACTGATTTTCTTTGCTGTGGTGATTGTGCATTTTCTTATATTTCCGCACTAGTATCCAATTGGTTGGCCACATCCAATTGCACAGGCAATAGGAAAACAAGCCGCCACCCCAAGACTGGACGTGGTTGGGGTGGCGGCTTGTTTTCCTATTGCCTGTGTGATTAGATGTGAAGCCAACCAATTGGATACTAGTGCGCAAATATCAGAAAATGCACAATCTCCACAGCAAAGAAAATCAGCCAATTTATGGCAATAAATAGTAATCTATTAACACATTACATTATTACCTTGCAAAATCCAACTGAAAAGTTTATAGAATTATTATCAATAGGTAAATATACAGGCTATAAAATGCACTAATTTTCAATATTTGTACTAAGCGTTAATGGCCCTAATATAAACACAGTCCATTGCATTAAATTATAATGGAAAAGGCCAAGTTTAAAATGCATTTTATTAAACAAAATGCATTGAGTTATGCACATAGTATCAAAATATCAAGAGTTGACGTCTAATTGCAATATTTCAATGCAATATTTACGTTTATTGTCTTTAATTTATTAACAATGATGAAAATATCCATGGAAATAATTATATGTTACCACATTAAATGTACACAATTCTTTACATATGGGGAATGCTAACAATGTAAAAAGAAAAGTATTATTAAGTATGAATTGAAAGAGAGATATCAATTTTAATAAGTTGTCACAAAGAAAAGATTTATTTACTAATCAAAGGACAGGAAGGGAAGGGAAGGGAATGGGCAGAATGGATGTTGCCTTCATCTGCGCCTGTGAAAGGGGCGGCATCAGAGATAGTGGGGAGGGAATGGGTGGTGGCTTGGGAGTCAGGGTTGGAAGGCAGGTGGCTTGATGGGGGGTTGGGGAGGCAGGGTCTGCTGACTGGGAAGGGGCAGCAAGAGCAGTTTGCTTCAATTGCTCAAACTCTTCTTCTGTCATATATACTGGCTTGACAAAACGGATGGACTGGCGTGGGGGGAGACGGGGGTCCTTTCTGGACTTATCACTATCACTTGCATAGAAGATGACAAGATCAAATAAGTCCTGGACAGATGCAGAAGGGAAAAGCTCATAACCCATATCAATCTGGGTGCATAGTTTGTTTTAGGTGGCAGGCTTCAAGCGCCTGAGGGCAGAACTGAAATTGTAAAGACATACATCTGCAAGATGCATGTTGGCGTAGTTGATGGGGTAGGACCAGCAGGTATGCCCTGCAGCCCTGATTTTTTGGGTAGCCCATTCCCGCTGCTCCATCTCTGCACTCAGTACAACTGTGTGCATGATGTTTTGTGTGGCCCACTCCTCCAGCATGGCCTTGAGCTCTGTCTGGTAGTCATACCCATCTGCGGTGTTCAAAATTGCCGAGTAATAATTGACGCCCAATGGGGAAACTGCCAATAAAACCCCGACAAAACAATACAATATTGGGCCGCGCTTGTACACGTCAGATTGGATGTGCTTCTCTCCAAAGTTGTGGATACTGGCCAAGATCTTGGCGTATGATAGGAAGATGACGTCATTACGGGCCCTCATTGCCATCCCTTTAATAGAATTAATAATGGTTGTATTGTATGGGTTGGCATCCACCAAAATGGGGCCACCAAGAACCTGATTCAATAGGATTCTGGCGGCAACCACAACTCTGTACATCCATGAATTCACTGTTCTTTTGTTGATGAAGATGCTGTGGAGTCCCAACTGGAGACGTACCTGGACCAGGGGCATCTGCGGGTCACGTTCCATAATGGCCATCATAAGGGGATGGGCTGTATCACCTTTGATTGAGGTGCAGGCACCATTCAGGGTCTTCTTGGTAGGGGGCCACAGTTGGCATGGGCTTGCAGGGTTGCAGCCACAGTGAACTTTGCAAAACCCATTGCGGCTGCAATTTCCCCAAGGGACAAAAGCTTGCCTTGCTTTTTGACCATTGTTGAAACCACAGGCTTGACCCGCCAGCAAGGTTCCAATCAAGCGGGTTTGTGACCCGCAATCCGATTACCCGGGCACTCAAAGCCAGACCCGGAAGTCAACTCAGATTACCAAATCAATCAACATGAACAAATGATGATCCCTCACGGTGGATACCTTGATTTGGCGCTTGACTCATTAACAGGATCAAGCCACCCCCTCTTCCATCCAGCTGTGTGATCACCAATCATGTTCCTTCTATCCATTGATTCACAATAGCTATATAATCACTATCTCACAATAAAGATTATTATCAATCTTCTAAATATTTTTCCCCTTGTAACTCTGCTAAAACAGCACAGTTACAACACCATTTTGAGAACAATCTCTGGGGTGATCAATTTTCTTCTGTGTCTTGCAGGCTGATTGGCTGGGGGAGGAATATGTCCATCTTGTGAACTGGTCAATACCATCTGATTGGCTGTTTTGGGGTTCTGGGCTCTCTGTGTGACCTCATGGCTAAAATGGCTGGTTATGGATGCCATTGCTGATAAGGGATTTGGGTTGGCAGCTGCCTGTGCATGGTGGGCAAACAGGGCCATGCTGGAAGTTGCAGGGGAAAGAATAGACTCCTGTGTGGCGCTTGCAGAGGGGCCTGCGGGTTGGGAGTGGCCATAGAGGGAGGCTTCACTATTAGAAGACACAGTGTAACCCTGCATAATTTTGTCAAGGCCAGGGAACAGCTTGTTGACTTGGTTGTTGTTGAAAGAAGACATAATAAAATTTTTATTATAATTTTAAACTCATGAAGAGGAATGTATATTTTAGTCAATTTTATTGTTATATATGTCAATTTTGTGAATAATACAATCTAAATTTTAGCCAACCTAAAATGAAATAGGGTGATTTTTGAGAATGCCTATGATTCCTAAAAGAATTAGCACAAATCCACTCTAGATCCTTTAACATCCTTTTTGAAAAACCCATAAATTATATTTATTTCAAATTCATTGCAATTATGATTTGAAACTTAGTTCTTGGATTTGACAATCCTGCAATTTCAGATTCATTAATTTTCACATGATGTCTATGATTTGTTTGATATACAGGAAATCTCAAATCGTACATTAGATTCCAAATTTCTGATTATGTATCCTGCATTTGTTTGCTGAGTTTTGTCTTTTGTTGGTTGAGTTATCTGCTCAAGAGATTTGAAATTTGCCAATTTAAATAAACCAAAAAAAGTCAAATTAAATGGTTGATTTTATTAAATATTTTACTTTTCACTCAGCTGAGTTGCCCGCAAAAGTGATTCAAAATTTGGACCAAGGATTTGACAATCCTGCATTTTTACATTCAGGTTCTGAATTTACAGTATATCTCCTTATTCTTATTACTTATGGTATTTTCTATTGCATTTTTGAGCTCTGAGATCATTTTAATATAATAATGTATTTTGAAAAAAATATATTAAAATGTTCAGGGTAAAGTGTTTTATTAATTAAAAAAGTGTCAGCATCCAGAAGACAACATTATGTTAAACCAGGTTGCCACTTTACTATATTATCAACATGGCCACTGTCAACATTATAAAAATCAACATGGGTGCTGTTGTTGCTTTGTCTAGATAGGCTTTTAGGGTTTTGTCCTCTTGTGGTGTTAGGCCGTAGATAGATTGTGCTTTTGGTACTCTCTCTTTGCAGTCAATTTCATGCTGGATGCCCCAGTTGGGCAGTAGCCCTGGTAATTTTTTTGAAAAACAGAAGGGAGTTCTTGGATCAGCTGTTGTCAAATTGGGTCTTGTTTGTGTGGGGTCTCTACATTTTTAAAGTGGATAATCTCATACATACAGGTGTTCCAATTAATCTTGTTAGGGTTTTTTTCCTCTTCTGTTTATGTGATTTTCACAAACACATGGTCTCTCATAAGTGTATCAAGATAGTAGGACACGCCATTTCAAAAACAGCATCTCAAAAAAAGCCATCTCAAAATACAGCATCTCAAATTTTTGCTATCTCAATTTACTAGTAAAAATGCCATTTTGATTTACAGCATTTCAACTAAGAAAAAACGGTTTTAAAATTTTAGATTTTTGAACCCCCCATAAAACCCTAAAAAATTATCAAAAAATAAAAACAAAAAACATTTCTAGGCTTAAAAAAGCCTCAGGATTCCAAATCTGCAATAAAAAATGGGGTTGATTAGTAGCAACAAGGTTGCGTAAAGTCCAAAAGAAAAAAATATCCCAAAAATAACTATTTTCATTGATTTTAACTACAAACTATACTTTAAAATACGCATAGAATTGTACCAAATACTAAATAAAACTAAAATAATGATAAAAGTAAAGGGAAAAAGAGAGAAGATAGAGTGGTGTTTATTGAGGAAGGATCATAAATTGGTTGAAAGAGCAACTGAGATAGCTTGGAGATGCTCAAGCTTGCTATCCTTGGGATAGTAGGCAAGGACCACCTTGCTAATATCTGTATACTTTTTCACCGCTTTGGTTTGCTTGGGGGGATCATCCTTGGTCTTCATGCCTGTTTTAAAGAGGCGGGCAGAGATGGCCTGCTGAGTCTTGAGATGGACCATGATTTTTTTGAACTTGGGCTTCTGAACCTGGACCCTTGTGGCAAATTGACTATGCCACTCTTCAAGAGAAGAGGTGGTCTTGATTAGGCCATCCTTTACCTGCTTAAAGCAGTTCCATGTGATTGAGTCACCGCCTTTTCTGATGTAGTGTGCTCCTTGAAACACTCCAACCCATTGAGTTTCAAAATACTCTATGAACAGAGCAAAGGCTGCCTGGTTGGCAATAATGTAGGGATGGCGGAGGAGAGCATCATAGAAGGCATTGGTTTCCTCCTTCCGCACAAGGGCAAGGGCAGCAAAGCAGTTGAACACGTCCTTTGCTTTCTTTGTGCCTTCAGTGTAGACCAGCTCATGGAGGTCAGAGCACTTTTGAAGGCGGCAGCAGAGTGCCTGCCAAAAGTGAAAGTAGCATCCCTGAGGGGAGCTCTTGAAGATTCTAATAAAAGCATTGGCCTGAGCCTGCTCAAAATCTATTACCAGGTATTCATGGTATGGAAGGCTTTCGGGCTTTTTCTTGATGGGGGTGGCTTCCTCTGACTGGGCCTTTTTCTTGCGCCCTCTAGTCTCCTTTGGCTCCTCTTCAATAGTTGGGAGGATCTCATCCAACTTGGTCTTTAATATTGTTAGAGCCCAGACATAGGTTTCCTGCTTCTTATTTGGGAGGAAAAAGAGGACCAGGGGAAGAAAAAGATTGCCAACCTGCCCATGGATATTCCAAAGCTGGCTAAAGAGCTTTGGGAAGGTTGAGAATGTTCCATCTGCAAGCCAGGTCTTGCATTTTAAAAGGTTGCAAAGATCCTGGGAGGTAGAAAAGCAGATGATCAGCTCTGGGGCATGTTGCCCATTATTGTGAAGGAGAAATCTCTCTTTGTGCTGTGAAAGCTTTTGCTCTTCAGTTAAAATCAACTGGTCAATTGATGTAGCACTGACGCCTTCAGTGCTCAGAGCATATCTCTGGTCAGTGAGATATCTCTGAAGTTTTGAAGCACCACCAACAGTTGCAAGTTGGGTATCATTTAGATTAATAAGTGCATCATTTACAACCTCAGTTGCAGTTTGGTCTTTGGTGGTTGGTATGGCCTGGCAAAGAAACCAGCAGATCAGTTGATACAGTGGATCAAAGGGCTTGACACAGTCATGCACAATAGTCAGGGCTTTAAACCAAGTGAACCCATAGGTGGTGAGTCTAGCTGGACAGCCAACGTTATCACACTTGAAGTGATGCTGACAGATGGGCTTCTTCTCGTTGTTGCAGCTGAAGCTGTAGCCCTTGTGGACAAAGCCAGCACCCCCTTTCTTAGTCATAATCGGATAGCTGATAGGGTAAGTTGGGGGCACAGCAAAGGAGCCATTTCTGTTGCATACATTATGGATGGTATTAAGATCCCAGAGCTAAATTGGCTCATCTGCAGGAGCACCAGGCTCAGGCTCCTGCTCTTCTTTATCCTCAGGCTCTGAAGTGGGGTCAGAGTGGCGGTTAAAGTTGAATAACTTCTCTTGAGGGTCTGACGGGGAGTAAACAAAAGGAGAATGGGGAGGGGTTGGGCTTGTTTCCTCAGGCTCTGGTGAGGGCATAGGGGTCTTGGGGGGAGCTTTACCCTTAGCAGGCTGCTTTTTAGGGGTATTTTTGGCCTTTTTGGCCTTTGGAGGAGTGGTCTTGGACTTTGAGGCCTTAGAGGCCTTGGACACAGCTTTGATGGTAGGCTTGGGAGGCATCTAAAAGTGAATTAGCATCAAAATATGAGCAATTTGGGGGTTGTTTTTAAAGAGAAAAACAAGAATGTTTTTAATATAAAAGTATCAATTTTTTACATAGAATTGTAGAGGAGATCAAATAATATATACAATCAAAATTTCAATGTTTTTTTTGAAAAGATAATTTTTTATTAGTAATGCAAGTAGGCAAAACTTTGAGTTTTGACTGAAAACTTGCTCTCAAGATGGCGTTTTTGAAGTGACGTAATTGAGAAGCCGTAGCTCAAAAACATAGTGTTTTTGACCATTTTTTATATTAAATTAAGAAATCTACAGTGGAGCTACCTCAACCAGGCCAAAGAGTAAAACTTGAATTTCTCAAAAACTATCTTATACAACTGGGGTTAAAAAGAACCCAGTTGTTTAGAGGAGGTCAAAAAATATATATTTGCAAATTTTTATATGTTTTCTTACATTTTTTGCTCAAGTGGTTTTAGACGTGAAACTATACTTTTGAAAAGTGGAAAGCAAGAATTCCGGTGGGGGAATCAATATAGCGTAGCTTGGCGTCATATGTAATTTCCCCTTATTTTCCCCTATTCTTTTGTAATACCCAGTTATGGTAGGTATCACTTGCAGGAAGTAGGGTAGCAGGTTGGCAAACTGAAACCCAGTCAAAGTGGTAACAATGGTGTACACAGTCATGAGCCAGCGGAAGATCTTGGCATGCACATTATGCCTCCCAAAACTTCCGGCAAAGTAGGTCAAGACATAGTACATGGAAGTGTACATGGCAATGGAGAGTGTTGAATGGGGAGACACCAAAGGAGGCCAAGGTCCAGTTTGGGATGAGTTCAGTTGACCAGGATCATAGTAGGAGTTTTGACCTAGTCCTTCTGGAGATGGCCCAAAGAATTCTGGACCTGACTGGTAGCCTCAAATCTCAAGGCAAGCTGTGAGCACAGCTGTGAAGATGAGGTGGTTCATCTTCCTTGGATTGGAGGGTTAGCAGAGGCTGTTTGGTAGATTTAACTTGTTAGAGGTAAGTTGGATTTCACTTTATTGAGGGTATTAATCTCAATAATAGTGCAAGCTATTACTGAGGGGGGATCCTTTATTTATAGTATTCCCCACTTGCAAATTTTTGTAAGTGGGAGTAAAAACAAGGGACTGGGGATCCCAGAAGTTTGGAGAAAGGTTTTGGGAAATGGGGTTTGAGAAGATGGCCAAATTCTTGTTCTTGGGCAATCTTCTGGAGGTTTGGCCATTCATGCCTGGGGCCAATGATGTCCCCTGGTTGTGAAGTCAGCTGATGGGGAAAGCTCATGGGACTCTCCAAATCTATTTTTGGTTTGGAAAGGTTGGTTTGGCTGGGGCCTAGACCTAAGCAAGGGTTGTGGTCCTCTGAATCCCATTGGCTTGAGGTCAAATTATTTTTAACTTTTGGAATTTGGTTGGATCTATTTTGGGAAAGTTCAAGGTTATTTTTGGACTCTTCACTTTGGTTTGGCTTTTCTTCTGCAGGGCAGAAATTATTCCCTTGGTTTTGCCCTGTGGGTAGGTACTTTTCTGATTAGTTGTTTTGGATGGTGGCTTCTGATTGGCTGGGGAATGGGGCCTGGGAGCTGGCAGGGGGGCCGCTGGGGGAGGGGTGGGCAAGCAGGTGGCTGGTGGGAGCTGGGCAAGTGGGCGGGAGGCTGGCAGGTGGCTGGCAGCAGGCCTGCTGGTGCCAGCCTGTGCGGGCAGGTGGCTGGCAGGTGGCTGGCTGGGCAGCGGGAGCCTGGCTGGCGGGTGGGAGGCTGGCAGGCGTCTGTGCGGCGGCGGGTGCCTGCCCAGATGTTAAATTGTTCCGTTTTTATGAAAATCTGTTTCTTCCAAATTTTGACTTTCATTTCCCCCAAATAAAGAGGGAAATTCTTCATTAAAATTGGCCTCTTTAATTGGTAGTTTCCCTATCTTTTCCCAACATTTTCCTCCTGTCAGAATTTGATTTATGTCAGGAATATTCCTGATACCATTGTGCGCCTTGAATCAATTGGGTGATGTGAAACTTGGTGGAATTTGAAGTGATGTAAATTGAAATGGCGTAATCACCCTCTTCTATATTAAAATTGCTATTAAAATATTTTATTGATTAAACCCTTATCAATGTATCCATGTATAATAAAGTTATAAATTACATATAACAAAACTGTTTTTTTACCCAGCAATGACAATCACTAGAAGGACTATCATAGTGGCGTCTTTTTAGGTTGTTCCTTTTATAAGTGTCTTAGATTAATACTATAGGAACATCTTCTGGCACTATACCACAGGCTTTATTTTAGTTTGGGTATAAACTTATTTTATTTTAAGATAGATGGCATAATTTGAAATGACGTAAAGTCAAGATGGCGTAAACACACCCCACACTAAGTGATTTCATATGTAAATAAAGTTAGAAAAATAAGATTTAATTAATCTGAATCAAAGTGACAGAATCAAGATGGTGTAAATTTGAGATGCTGTATTATAAAAGTATATGTAAATTTTAACTATTTTATTGTTTTTTTTATTTTTTTGTGATTCAAAATCACTAACGCAAAAAACGCCATCTCAAATTAAATTCAAGATGGCGTTTTTTGAGATGCCGTTTTCAAAATGGCGTGTCCTACCATCAAGATGAGTTTGATATACATGGTGGTGCACCTCACCTCATTGTATGCTGAGGTTAGCGCTATCCCAGTCAATATATGGTTTGGTATTTCTCATCCAGTCCAGACCAAGTATAACATCATATTTGAGCATTGGTATGATTGGGCCACTGAGCGTAGTCTGCATGTCTCCTATTTGGGCGCAGAATGGTTTTGATTTTCTAGTGATTGGTGTACTTCTAATATTGGCCATGACAACTCTCTTGATGTTACTTTGGACTGTGGGTAGTTTCATGAGGTTGGCAAATTTTTTTCAACAAGTGATTGGTCTGTTCCAGTGTTAAATAGTGCTATGCCCTGATATCTGCAAAAGCAGAAAGGATAATTGAGGAGTTTATTTCCAGTTTGGGTGGCAAATATTATAGGATTTCTGGAGGGAACTTGGATCATGGTAATTGATTCCACATCTTGGTCCCTGTAAAAGTCTTGTAAAGTGGGGGAGGGTGGCTGTTGTTAATGCCGCCATTCACTGTGTTTCAATTTTGCATTTGATGGGTTATTTTGAGGACAAATCTCTCTCTTTTTCTTTTGCCCTTTGAAATGAGTCTGGCTCCAAATTGGGAAATTTAATTGTTCATTTTCTTGATTCTGAGCAACTCACTTGCCCCACTCATGCTTTTGGTGAGTGATCCTACTGTCCATGTACTGTTTTGTGGTAAAGCTACAAAGTATATATTCCATTTCACTTCTACTAATAAAATTTAGGTTCTGTTCACATTTTTCTTTGTGTCTTTATTTACTTTGGCGCCTCTCTAGCCACGTCTAGCAGATATTATTCAATCAGGGCATAATGTAATCACATAGCTTTCCCTGCCATTCTACCCAAGACTTATTATGAATCTAATCCTAAGGTTAGGATTCCCTGTTGTGTATCTGTGCCACACCTCAGGTCACAAGAAAAATGGTGCTCACTACAGGGTCTGTAAGCCCCTTGGTTACCCCCTTTGCAACTACGTTTTCAGGTTTTTTGCCTTGCCCTATACAAGAGCTGACTTCAACTGAAATTACCAGTCCTCCTATTGAGGAAGACATTGCAGACCCGCTATTGTCTCTACTGTGCTGAACCTTGGGAATGGTCCCTGCCTAGTGGGCTACCCTTTGGGTACCCCTGACTTAGAACAAGTCATGGTAGTAGCCCTGGGGTTAGCCTGTGATGGGGCTATCCCTTGCCTCCAGCTTCAGTTCAGTCATGCAGAATACTATGAATCAATTGTGGCTCCACAATTTCCACAGCATCTCCTCAGCGGCTGGCTCTGCTGAACACCTATTCTCATCCTTAGTACAACTTGCCTTAGCCCACCATTGAATGATGTTAGGGCTCCACGTTCAGGAGATTTCATCCCTACAAGTAGCTGTCACAAACCATTGGGATCAATTGGCTGCCTATCAACAATGGATCCACTCCCTGTTTTCCTTGGTGTCAGAAAATCAGTGTGACTCTGTCACTTCTCAAACCCGCTTGGTCAATTCCATCAAGCAAATGTGGCATTCTATCCCTGAATACGTCAGAGAGCCTCTACATGAGTTTCACCAATTGTAACAGCCCTGGAAAACCCAAGTAAATTCCACCTTGAATGCCTATCTCACCAATTTTGAACAACTTGCACAGCAGCTTAATGCATTTAGCGCTTACTCCTTTGAGCAACTGCAACAAGTAGTAGACCATGCTGCTAAAGGCCTTTGTGAACTCAGTGAAGAATTTGATCAAAAAAGGGGTGTCACTGCCGCTGCTATTGCCAAGCTCCAGACTCAAGTGAACAAATTATCTACGCCTAAGCCAGATGCTCCACCCTCTCCACCATCTGAAAATTTGATGGATAGAGAGCAGAGACTATATGATGACATTTAAGAGCTACAAGTGTCTATCTGTAGTCAAGGTTGCCCTACTGAAGTGCCTCAGCCTGATTCTCAGGTGCTTGCTCTGATAACCCAAGTTGCTGAGCTACAGCAAGAGCTTGCTGCCCTACGCAAAATGGTGGCAATTGCGGCTAGCCCAGTTAGAGTTATCAATGAAGATGGCTGTTTCCCTGGATTGCCAGGAGCCCCTTGAATTCAATGTGCTAGAGAGTTGATTGCCCTAGCTAATGAGGTGGACCATTTGAAACAAGACCACATCAAAATCAATAGGGACGTGCAAAAAATGAGTGACTTGATTGACTCAGTAAACAACAGGTTTTCCCCTTGCCTCTCAGTGGGGCCTTCCCTTACCTCCCAGCTGGCTGAACTTTCCTCAGTAGTAACAACATAGGGCCAACGCCTAGATGTTACTGAGCAGCAGACCACCCTAGCCATTAATACGGGTATCCGCACTGCTGAGACCCTGACTACTCTTGAGGAAAGTGTTTGCCAGCTGTGGGCCAGACAGCCCCCTCTATATCCAATGCAGAATTCTCCCCACGCATAAATGTACTCAATAGCAACAATGGTGGTACAACTCCAGAAACACATTTCAAGCCTACCTTTAAGCAAGTCTTTGACCCCAAAACCTTGACCATTGCAGCTTTTCTAACTATCTATGAAACTGCCATGAGAAGAGCCTTGATATGATTAAGAAGGAACACATTCTAACCTTTTTACACCCAACCTGCCAAGAGGTAGTAGTGCCAGAGCTGCCCACCATCAAGACCTTGGAAGATATGAAGCAGCATCTGATTGACAAATTTGGTGGTGACCTTAGTCTGGAAGTGAAGAAGGATGCCTTCATGCACATTGCTTTTAAGCCTAAGGAGATTCTAGCTGAATTTGCATATAGATTCTACATGGAAGGGCAGCAACTGATAACAAGCAGACAGTTCACAGCTCATGAAGCTTACATGGCTTGCACTCAAGCCCTCAAAGTGAACCAGCTTATGTGCCTTCACTTCAAAGCCCATAAGTACATTATTTTTTCTATGGAGAGCATAAAGACGCTGTTGCAGGATATGCACCTTACCCATTCTGGAGCAGTTGTGCAGGAGAATTGTGCCGCCTCTAATTCTGGTTTGTCTTCCTGTGGCCCCTGTATCCTCACAATGAACTCACAAAATCCTCCTAGACGTCAAGGTTGCCACAACTGTGACCTGATAGGTCACCATTATTGCGTCTGCACCAATCCTTGGGTTAAAGGGGCTGATCCCAAGGAACAGGCGGGAAAAGAACAGTTAAACTAGAGACAGAGACGCTCTTGGTTGACAATTCTTCCCTGCCTCCTTCATTCCCTCCTCTATTGCTGACTCTGAGCCTGCTGATGCTGGGGCTCCTCCAATTCTGCTGTTATTTCACAACATCTCTGATGACTCTGATATGAATGATTCAGATGTGGAAGATCCCAACGCCTTTGGGTATTCTGTTCTTGCTGTCCCTGAAACTATTGTGGTCCCTTATAAGTTGTGTTCTGTGAAATCTACAACAACCTCCAAGCCGTGCCAGAAGCAAAGGAGGTTGTCTCTTGCCCTTACCTTAATCAAGCTAAGAGGTCCCCAGTGCTTGTAGAGCTGTCCAAAGAAGCTGCTGAGGTCACTGACACTGTATTCAAGAATGTTTCAGAATTTCTTCCCTCCAGACTATCTATAAGAAGTTTCCAGGATTGAGATGCATGATTGAAAAATGGGACAAAGAGCTAGCAGAAGTCCAAGACATTCTGGCTGACCTCCCTCCCTTTAGACGTACTGCCACTTGTGTGGAAATATCCATCCAAAAAGTGAAAATCAAGGCTATCTTAGACACAGGGTCTCTGGCTAATGTTTTCTCCTCAAAAATTTTCAAGAAGCTCAAACTTGCCCCCAACCTTAATTACCAACAGCTGTATGGCGCAGCTGGGCTATCCATGACTCGCACTATAGGGGCTTATTCTGCTCTTCCCATGCAGTTTGGCAAGCTACTCTTGGCTGCGCCTGCAGTTGTCTTGGGGAATGAGATTTATGACCTCCTAGTTGGTACTCAATTCCTTAGGGAATACAATGGGATCATCAACTTGAAGGATAGTTACCTCTCCATCCTAGGGTACAAAGTCCCTCTGATCTTTGAAGAGCCGGTTAAAGTTCCCAGGAAACGTCTCAAGACATGTGCCTTAGAGTATCCCACTGGTTTTTTCACCCTAAAATACTGTAAAATTTCATCCAACATGAAGTGTCCCCCTATGGCTTGCCCTGCGTCTGAAGGGATTCCTCTCTTGTTCACTTCTGCTGTAACCATTCCCCTGGGGTCTCAAGCCATCCTAGACTCACAAATATCTTATTAGCTACCTGAGTGTATGTTTCTAGAGTTATACTCTGCTCCCTCTCTATGATGAAACAAGCTCTACTTATTCCTGGGAATCTTGTATGTCTCTCATAAAGACCCTGTTCAATTCCTGGTTGGTAACTTAACTGCTCTCCCCATACAAGTGTCTAGAGGGCAGCTTGTTGGCTATGGTAAGTTTTCAAATGCTCCTGATGTCCTGTTTCTACATCCCTGGTACAACAGAAGGAGGTGCTGGATTTTCTAGGTTAATTTTCAGATACCTTTGCTAAAGATAGAACTAATTATGGTCTAGCCAAAGGTGTCATTCACCATATTGATACTGGTGATGATCCCCCCTTCCATGCTAAACCTTATTGCTGCAGTTGTGTGGAAGACGCTCAAGTGTCTAAAGAGTTCAAGCAACTATTAGATGCTGGGCTATTAGCTCCTTTCCAAAGTCCATGGGACTCCCTTCTGCTCATACTGAAGAAGAAGAATGGAGGTCATTGTATTGTGATGGACTACTGATGCTTGAACTCCTTAACCAAAAAGGATTCCTATCCCCTACCACGCATTGATGATGCTCTTTGCTGCCTTGGTGGCTCCAAGTTCTTCTCCGCTATATATTTAGCTTCTAGATACTAGCAGGTTGATATCTCTCCTGAGGATAGAAAAAAGGCCGTGCTCATCACTTCCAGAGGACTGTTTGAGCCTACTTGTATGCCACAAGGGCTATACAATGCCCCAGCTACTTTCCAACAAGCCATGGACTCCATCCTCTGTGATTTAAAGCTCTCATGTGTCCTAGTGTACTTAGACGGCATAACTGTCTTCAGACCTACCTTTACAAATCACCTGGCTTACCTCAAAGAAGTGTTCATAAAGATTTGAGAGGCTGGCCTTAAGTTGAAACCATCTAAGTGTGCCTTCTTCAAGGAACGCCTTGAATTCTTGGGCCATGAGGTAACCCAGTGTTGTGAAGTGATTGGATGTAAACTAGCCTTCACTGTAACAACTAAATAATCCATTAAGCTTGGTGAACAATAGAACAATGTTACTCTTGTACTGGATGATAACTAATCCAATTAATCAACTAAGTTGTACTCAAAAGTTATATTAAATAATGATCATCTGATCATTAGGTTAACAATGGGCTAAGTGATATATAAACCTGGCTGCAGAACAGAGGATCCTGGCGCTCTGTGGCTCTCATTAATCCCTTAATTACTATATAAATCTCTTCTTGATTTACAAATAAAGAATTGAATTTACATAACTTGTACTTTATTATACACATTAGGCTAGATATATATCTTGACCTAATCTTTAGTAATAATTAAGGTTGTATTTGAGTTAAGAAATCACTGTTACTCATACACCATACCCAAATCACACCATTTGGTGCTCACTTTAGCATGCAACAGCCCAACAGTACCCGCCGCCCTATTGGGGACTTGTCTTTTGCGCAGGAAGGAGATTAAGATAACTTTCTCCAGGCTTTCCTTTGCCATCTGTAGGACCACCCCCAAGGGGCTCTTTACAGAGATCAATCACCTTGCTGGAACAAGGGATGGTCTGCCAAATAAAATTGTTGTGTTTGGTCAATTTATGACTGACGTACAACACCCCCTTCAAGTCAAGGATCAGTCTCCCTTTCACCTCAACATCCCAATTCCATTGGAAGGGGACAGGAATTCTAAGCCCACTCAGCAGCAGCTGGAGCAGTCCATATGCAGTATGAACTGCGGTGAATATCAGAACAGGGAAGTTCATGAGAAGCTGGTGGCACTATCATCATATGGTACTATGGCCAAAGAAAAGCTCTGAAATTTTACAGGGACTGCTCCCAACCAGCTTTGGTTGCAGATGAAGACATTCAAACAAGCAAAGGAATATATCCACAGCTTTGCACACCCGGCCATTTGCCACAACCAAATCCACTTGGGATATCAGCTTTCTATTTTTTCACATCATGGAAACTTGATTAACAATCAGCAAGCATTCCTCAGACAACTGTACAATGAGCTTGTAAGCTCCATGTCCAACATTAGCCATCAATTACATAGTTTGGCTGGACAGCAGAACTTCACTTCAAACTGGTCAGCACAGCTGGAAGATTTTCTGACTAACTATGTGGTCACAATGGTTAGAACAATGCTTTAACATAAAGGACTGGGCAATAACTGGCTTGGCACAATCACATACCACGTCAAAGGAGCAGAAGCCACTTTCCGCTTCCTATGCAGTGAAGTGGAGTTGCTCCATTGCTCTGTAAGAATGATTGAGGATGGGCTTTCCACCAAACCCAATAAAGAAGCCACTGTCATAGTCCAACAGGACATAGAGGAGCTATCTGCACATGTCAGCAAGATCAACAAAGGCCTTTGCCAATCCCTTGCTGATTGTAGTCACTTTTATATGGAATTCTCAAAGCTGGCAAAACTAATTAAACATAATCATGACTGCACCAAAGAGAATCATGATAACCTGGAAAGATTAAGGAACAGTCATTGGGCTATGCAGGAAAAGAACAACATGCTGCTTGATAAGCAAGTTTTGCGCATCAAGAAACTTGAAGACAAATTGCACATGGCCAACTGTACTATTAAAGATCTGACCTGAGAAGTACAATTGCAATGTAGTGATATTCTGTTGCTACAAGGCAAAGTAGAACAGCTACTTCAGGTACACGTAGGCCAGACTGTAATAGAGTCAGGACCACAGGCTACTACCAGAAGAAGCCAAAGCGTTCTATCCACCACTAACCAGGCCATGTCAGAGGACTGTTGCTCTTTCCATAGTTACAAAAGCAATGGAGACAATATAGGCCAGATAATGAGGAAGGTCTATGTGGCAGAGCCAGTACTAGATAGAAGCAAGACTCCCCTTCCTGGTGCAGCAGCTTCAACTTCTAGTACCAGTCACAATGCTAGGGATGCAGCCTCTGAAGCACAATTCTGCGCCTTGAACCAGAGGAATACCTTGCCTCTGCCAAGAAGAAGTTATAACTTTAGCACCTCCTTGGTGATCCAGAATTTTAAGCCAACCAATCTACCTCAGTTTGACAAAAAGGCAAACTTTCACATGTTTCTCTGTCTTTATAATAGCTCCATGTATGGAGCAGACAAAGCCATGAAGAACGCTGCCATTTTCAACTATCTGGATTCAGAAACGCAAACTATAATAATGCCAAGACTACCTAAGCATGGATGGACCTACAAGAACATGTCTAGGGCCTTGATTGCGGAGTTTGGTAGTGAGGAAGCTCTGTTTTGCCGCAAAATGGAGTTCACAGAAGAGAAAATTAAGAAGGGGAAAGCCTAATGGATTTCTCTGATTGCTTCTACCTGGAAGCACAAACCTTAGTGTCAATGGGTGCGGCTACTTTTGTTGATGTAAAAGGAGCCCTTCTTAACTATGTACGACCTAACAGAGAGCTCTCTATTGCTATAAAGTCTGGAATCTATGGTGCAAGAACAGTACCTGAACTCATGCGTCACCTGGGGTCTTTCAAAGAGCAGTTTGAGGTTCCTTTCCTGGACTATAAGAAATCCACCTCCTTCTCTTCTAACAAACCCAAAGTTAAGACTTGGGAGAAGGATC
The DNA here is from genome assembly GCA_014839935.2 of Entomophthora muscae. NCBI lineage: Eukaryota > Fungi > Entomophthoromycota > Entomophthoromycetes > Entomophthorales > Entomophthoraceae > Entomophthora > Entomophthora muscae. The sequence goes on along the minus strand of QTSX02005246.1, from coordinate 59,013 downwards.
CCTTAGAAAAATCAACAGCTGTTGCAACATCTTCAACCAACAGTACTACAATCACTTACACATGTTACAAGTGCGGGCAATTAGGACATCTTTCTTGGGATTGCAAGCAACCCAAGACTAGTGTCCAGCACTTGGGCCAGGAAGACAGCAAAGAGGACAATCTAGTAGACAAAGACAAGGACCAAGAAGAAGATGGGGAGGAGTCAAAAAACTGCTAAGCAGTCAGGTTGAGGATAAAACCCTGACTGCTAGTTGTAATCAACCCTCTCCACCAATCAATCCAGACCCCAATATTCCTGATTGCAACAACTGCCTGCTGGACCAGGAGGCCTTCCCAGAAAGATACTTGCCTGATAAAGAAGAAATAAATGAAGACTTGCTTCACAGAGTTTTTGCTGTCAACGCAGTCATCAGGAAACAGGCAATTTTCACAGAAAGCCCACCTTCCCAAGAGGCTGTTGATACTGTCTCTATACCTTACGCTGAGCATCTTACTATGCCTTACACTGAGGTCAATCACAAAAGTGACAGTGTTAAAAAGTTGTCTCAACTATTGAGGTATGTGCAAGTCTCCACAAACTTGGATACCTTAAAATCTCTAAATCCCAAATTAACAACTGGGCTGGAATCATTTCTCGCCCAATTTAAAGGGTTAGATATCTATAAGGTTACAAAAATTACCTCTCCACATTATGAAGAAAGACCCAACTGTACATACATTGAACTAGTGGTACATAAGCTGCAAGTAAGAGCAATTCTGGACTCTGGAGCCCCTGGGAACATTGTTTCAATCAGGCTAGTCAAGAAGCTGAAACTTGCACCGGATTTGGACTACAGTGAGAAATTTGGAACTGCCAGACCTGACAGAACAAAGGCACTGGGAGCCTACTCATCCTTACCAATACGCTTTGGTAAATTGGTGGTGACAGCCCCTGCAATAGTGCTGTACAATGAGAGTTACAATATTCTGATTGAAACAAGCTTCATGGCAATGTATGGTACTATTATTAAACATAAGGATAGCACCTTCAGCATTTTGGGCCACTCTGTACCTATGTTTTACCACAGTGATAGACCAAAAGATCTTCTTACAAAAAAGTACACTATATCAATATGGAATACGCCAATGGAAACATGCCAGTAGCATACACCTTGCAACAGCTCAAAATTAAGGTATTGCCGCTGGCTACCAAGGAGTATAAAGGGATTCCTTTGTATTCTTCTAGCTAATTCTCTATTCCAAGTGAATCCCAAGAAATTCACAATACAGGCCTGAGCCTCAGCTTTCCAAAAGGAATGCATGGTGAAGTATTTGGGATCCACAATGGTTTGTAACTAGAACCATGAATTCTACCTGGTATTATCATGCCATTGTCACATGAGATCCTATTACTCTTGGGAAATCTTTCTAATAAGAGGCTGAAGGTGAAAAAACATCAGCTTTTGGGCTCTATGAAGTTGGAAGAAAACTCTAGCCTCATGAATGTCATCCCATTTGGTGAATTCAGCAAGTTTGCGCTGCCATGCAATCAGCCAAATGTTCTATTGCTAATTCTGTGTGACTCTCTAAATGGTCTGACAGAAGACCAGAAAGACCAAGATATACAACTTTTTGAGAAATACAAGGACATCTTTGCGGAGAACAATCACAACCTAGGAAAAGCCCTGGGAGTTGAACATTTATTGGATACACAAGGGACTGCCCCTATACACTCAAGACCAATAAGACAAAGCTTGGCCAACCAAGCCATTGTCAATGAAGAGTTACAGAAACTACTCACAGCCTGTGATTGTACTACAGTCACTGCTGAGCGTTTAGCCAAATAAATGCTCCAAAATATAAAGATGTTCTGTTTTTGCTGTTTATTACATATAGATAGGTTTGTGTGGAATTCTTGAGGGAAAGGTTCCTAGAAACTGGATATCTATGTTTAATAAAAGAACAGAATATGGATGTTTAGTTAGGTTAGGCTAACTAAAAGAATGGAGGCAAGATTGGCCGAATCAATCTTGGAGACTAGGCGTCTCAAAATGGGTTAGTTAATCAGGAAGATTATTTAATAAATACAGTATATAATTAATGAGGATTTAATTATATTAAAATGGTCTTGACTTTGTCAAGAAGTTTGGTTAGGGTTAACCATGGGAACCCCCCAGAATTTGGGTTAAAAGCGCCGTGTTGGCAAATTTATTGGGTTAGAGGCGCCGCCGCGCTGCCTAATGAATTTGAGATGCGCCAAGGCGCCGCTATCAAATTTTCTTGGGCGCCGCCGCGCTGCCTAGGAAAATTGCTGGGCGCTGCAGTGGCGCCTGGTTTGAGTTTTGAAGCAGTTTAATGGGTTTTAAAGGCAAAAAACCATTAAATGCAAAAATAACTAAATAAAGGCAAGGATGCCTAGGAATTCAGGTTTGATCAGCTGGTTCCCAGTTGGAACACTGATAGCTGAGTTTAGGATGTGCAATCCACAGGGTTTTGGCGCTGGGAGCTGGGGAAGCTCCATGCCAAATTGGTACATTGGGTTGAATGGAGTCAGGTGACTTCTGCCCATTGTAGGTCAATTCTCATAGGTTGAGAATTGTTGGTGATCTTTCAGGTAAAGATCTATGTTGGATGACTTGAATGTCATAGGCCACGTGACGCAAATCATTGGTTGATTCAGGAACCAGAGGGGTTTTCAGCCGTGTATGCCCTGAATGGTATATAAGCAAAAACAGTTAAACATTAATAAAATATATTCATTGTCAGTTTGGACGCTTTCCCCTCACCTATTTTTCAATTGTCATGCCTTCTTTGTTAAAATTTGAGAGAGCCAAGTTTGGTGTCCTTTGTGTGGAAACTGCTGCAGCAAGAAAGGAGGTTCCTACAAGTACATTGGAAGAAGCTTGGACCAGCCTGGAGGTCACTTAGACTGTTCCTGCTGAATCTTTGGTAGAAGTAAAGGCTGCGTTTGAAGAGCTGTATTCCAATTACTTTGCAAAGGAAGGGACTCCCGTCCAAGGGAACAGAATTTATGCTTGGGATGCTTGGAACTTGTTGGTAGGATGGGATGAAATCTTGCAACAAGTAAAAGAGATGGCAAATCGTGAAATTGAGGCGTTGAGAGCGCAAGAGGAAAAAAGCGTTGAAATCATGGCTCGTTGGCGGGATGACAATAAAGTGTTATCCGAGAAAATTGCCTCCCTGGAGGCAAAGCTCCTCAAAGCTTTGTCCCAGGAAGGTAACAGCAATAAGAGTCAAGGGCAGGATAATGGCAGGATGGACTGGTTAGGCCTAGATCTGTCACACAGCTGATCTTTTGGTCCCCAGCAAGAGTCCTTGGTCTTCACCACTGTTGATTGTAAAGAAAAAGGACGGGTCAAATTGTGTGGTAATGGATTATTGCAAGTTGAACTCAGTCACAAAAAAATTTCTTAACCGCTACCTCACATTGATGACACATTGGATAAGTTAGGAGGCGCAAAGTACTTCAGTGCAATGGATCTGATCAGTGGCTACTGGCAGATTGACCTTCCAAAGGCAGATCAGGAAAATTGTGCCATTATAACAGAACAAGACCTTTTCCAGCCAACTAGAATGCCACAAGGACTTGCAAATGCCCCTGCAACTTTCCAACAAGCCATGGATTCTGTGATAGAAGACCTTAAGATAACTTGTGTACTGGTTTACCTTGATGACATCAATGTCTTTTCAAAAAATTTTGACCAACATTTGGAACATTTAGAGGCAGTATTCCAACAACTTATTGTGGCTAATCTCAAGCTGAAACCAAGGAAGTGCAATTTCTTTAAAGAATATTTAGGATTCATTGGCTATATTATCAGTAAAGATGGCTTACAGCCTGTCCCCGCTAAAGTTGAAGCCATCATACACATGCAAACGCCTTCCAGCAAAAGAGATGTTCAGGTGTTCCTAGGAATGATTGGTTACTACAGAAGGTTTATTACAAGCTTTGTAGGACTAGGGGGTCCGCTTTTTCACTTGTTGAGGAATGAAGTTGAATTTTCATGGACAGCAGGATGCCAGCAAACCTTTGAGGACCTTAAAGCTACATTGGTATCAGAGCCAGTACTGGCATATCCCAACTTTGATCAACTTTTTATTGTGCACACAGATGCTAGCTTGACAGCAATTGGCGCGGTCCTTTCTCAGTTAGACAATGATGATCAAGACCACCCTGTAGGATATTGTTCCTGTACACTTAATAGTCATGAACAGAATTACACAGTCACTGAGAGGGAATGCCTGGCAGTTATTTATTCCTGTCAACAATTCAGATTATACCTCCATGGAGTACACTTTACAGTGGTAACAGATCATGCCTCACTTAAATGATTGAAAACCCTGAAGGACCCTGAAGAACAACTAGCACAATGGGCTATTAAGCTACAGGCTTATGACTATGAGATAATCCATTGTGCGGGCACTATGCACCAGAATACAGATTGCCTTTCACAACTCCCTACCATTGCACTGGTTTCTTCTGTGGCAGACAAACTTTATGATAAGTTGATGCTGAAACCTTCTATGTGGGGGAGGAGCCGCTCAAGATTCAGAAAATTCTGAAGGCTCTTGCGGTGGACACTCTTGTCAAGAATAATCAGATTTTCAAGTTGTATAAAGGGAAGTGGTTACCATACATTTGTCCATCCTTATGTACAGATGCATTAGTATCAGCACATTGTACTGTGGGCAATGGCGGTATCTATAAGACCCTCAACCTGCTACAGCAGCATTGCTACTGGGAAGGTATGTGTTTAGATGTAGCAGAAACCCTGGCCGCTTGCCATGACTGCACTATAGAGCAACCAAAGGTCTTGTGCTACCAACACTGATTAATCTGCCCTGGCTTTGCGTTCCACACCGCTGCTATAGATGTAGTAGGACCCCTTTCACTCAATGCCAGCAAGAATAAGTTTATAATTGTAGCTGTGGATCAAATCACAAAATGGGTAGAAACAAAAGCAATTCCTAGTCAGTTGGCACTGACCACAGCCAAATTCATTCTAGAGAACATACTCTACAAACATGGCTGCCCACAGACATTGCTAACAAATAATGGGACAAACTTCACAGGATACATGATACCCAGGCTGAACAAACTTATGGGTATTTGTGGTACCCTGTCAACACCATATCATCCTCAAACAAATGGAATGGTAGAAAGAACAAACAGAAGTCTTGTACAGATCTTAAAAAAGCTGAGCCATCTCCACAAAACAGAATGGGATACTTATCTTCCAGCGGCTACTTTTTCTTATAACATAGGATTCCACAGGGCCACAGGAAAAAGCCCTTTCCAGCTTCTTTACAGTCAACAACCAAGTCTTCCCCCACATCTCTACAGTTTATTTAAAACCAATTATCCTCTCACTCCTGACACTTATCTGAAGAAATTAGCACAAACTTTAATTAATCTACAGTCTGAGGCATACTCTACCAATTTGGCAATAAAGGAGAAAGATATGAACCATGCGGTGAAAACTTGGCCAGCTCTCCCTGCATAAAAGATAGGAAGCTTGGTATACTTCTACAGCAATTGAGGGTACAGTTGCAAAATTAAACTTGCCTCATTATGGCAAGGACCAGTCAAGGTAGTCCAGAAAGTGAGAGTAGATAGTTATACTCTCAAGGATCTGGAAACTGGCCAATTGATCACTTGAGTCCATGTGCAGTATATGCGCAAGGCTCCAAGTGATTGAGCATAAACCCCTTTATGGATAAAAATTTGGAAAAAAGAAAAACCTAATGAAAACAGTCCATGGGTTGTTATCCTTTTTGCATCAAGAAGTGATAAAGCTTATAGTAAGAAGAAATGTAGGGTTAAGCAACAGGGTCTTTATTAAGATACTGTTGCCTCTAAGCCCAGATGCAATTGAATGAGGACCTTGGCAGCTGCTGCGTAGATTAACCAGACACTAGGCAGCCAATGGAATGCAAAAGGAAGAAAAGGAGACTCATCTACAGGAAGGAAATTGACATGGTTTATGCCAATAGAATAAGGGAACATGAGTCCAAGAAAGACACATTCCCAGAGAAGACTCTCTCTGGGCATATTCCTCTGGTGTCTTACCTCCTACAGAGCACATGACTCTGAGAATCCACTCAATATACTTGGGTATATGGTGCAGCCTCTGATGATAAACAGCTTTGGAGCCTCTAAGCACCAAGTTTCCAACTAACGTCATGGACTGACAGTTTCCTGCTCAATTATAACCGAGAAGGTTCAGGGTAGTACTAATAGCTCATTTTAAGCAATATTTGTGACTATCAAAACCATGCCACAAGGGCACAAGGCAGACAGCAGACCTAGGATCAGACCACACTGTAAAAACTAGCTCTAGAAGTTCAAGGGCACAAGATATCCAATTTTCTGTTAAGCATATCCCATCAAAGGAGAAGTCTTGAAGTCACAACTGGGCATATCTTATGAGTTTTACCCTAGTTATACGCCAGTGAACGTTATTCCCCACTTTGAGCCTTTTTGTGGAGATCATGTAAGGGTTCTCCAGAGCTAATATAAGTGTCAACCACATAACCACCGGCCCATGAAAATGCAGAGTAGGAATCTTTTCCCAACAAAGGATTGCAGACATTTCAATATAAGAACCTTGACTATCCTCTTGTATTATTCTGGTAGAATGGTCTACTTTATCCTCGTTCAACTCTCAAAGGAGATTAGTCAAGCTTGGCCCAGGTTCATTAGATCTATTAGTGGATACAGGTGTAGTAGTTTTGCTCTTACTAATATGGTTCCTCTTCTTGGCAATTGTGGAAAGTTGTGAAGAGGTAGGCATACTGGAGCCTTTTGCTACAGAGCTACTTGACAGGGTGCTTGATTTATATGAGACTGTAATAGAGGAGCTGTGGAGAGCTATGTCTATTTCACCGCCTAAAATTTTGATGAAATCAGTCTCCTCTGCGACCAGCACGGGTGAGTGAACCAGTACATTGTCAACAGGAATTTTGGTTATCCCCCTTTGGGCCTTGCTGGTTCTCAGTTTTGGAACATCTGTGTAGTGTATAACTGGCTTTCTGTTTCTTTTTGGTTGGTTCACCATAATGAAAGAGGAGTTAGACTTTTATGGCAATGTCTAGTTTAGTGAGGGAAATGTCGTGAAGTGATTGGATGTAAACTAGCCTTCACTGTAATGACTAACTGATCCATTAAGCTTGATGAACAATAGAACAATGGTACTCTTGTACTGGATGATAACTAATCCAATTGATCAACTAAGTTGTACTATGAAGTTATATTAACTAATGATCATCCAATAATTAGGTTAATAATGGGCTAAGTGATAGATAAACCTGGCTGCAGAACAGAGGATCCTGGCGCTCTGTGGCTCTCATTAATCCCTCAATTACTATATAAATCTCTTCTTGATTTACAAATAAAGAATTGAATTTACATAATTTATACTTTATTATACACATTAGGCTAGATATATATCTTGACCTAATCTTTAGTAATAATTAAGGTTGTATTTGAGTTAAGAAATCACTTTTACTCATACACCATACCCAAATCACAACACCCAGACCAGGATTTGCCCAATGACCAAGAAAGTTGAGGCCATTGACAAAATGATTCCGCCCACCAATCTGCAAGAGGTTCAAGTCTTATGGGTGTGACAAGATACTACAGACAGTTCATCCCCAACTTTGCTGAAACTAGTGAGCCTTTGATCCAACTGTTGTGTAACATCCCTTTTGAATGGACTGCTAGCCAGCAACAAGCCTTTGAGACCCTCAAGCAAAAACTCAAAGAGGCTTCCATCCTAGTATATCCTGACTACAATAAGGAATTCATCCTATATAAGGATGCTAGTGACCTGGCTATTGGGGCTATCTTGGATCAACTAGATGATGAAGGTGTAGATCATCCTGTAGCTTATACCTCTTGTGTCCTCAACAAGCATGAGAAGAATTACAGTATTACAGAGAAAGAATGTCTTGCTGTGTTGTATGCCGTCAAGCAGTTTCACCATTATGTATATAGCACCCATTTCACAGTGGTCACCAACCATGCCTTGCTTAAGTGATTACAACAACTTAAGGAACCTGAAGGGCGCCTAGCTAGATGGGCCCTGCGCCTGCAAGGTTACAACTTCACTGTGCTCCATTGCCCTGGGATTCAACATCAAAATCTGATGGGCTATCCAGAATGCCCATTCTTGCTTTACATCCTGTGGAGGTTGATCAGTTGTACAAACTAATTGGGTACACTTCTTCTTGGGAAAGTGAAACAGAAGAGGTACAACTGGCCTCATCCAAGCTATCCAAAGATATCCTCATACACAACAATCAGCTCTTCAAGAAGGTACAAGACCAGTATCTGCCTTATGTACAACCCAGTCTTTGCCTCTCGTTGGTGTTGCAAGCTCATAAAGAGACAGGACATGGAGGCATTGCCAAGACCTATGACTGGCTCCGGAAAAAACTATTTCTGGGATAATCTTTGCCTGCTGATTACAGATGTCATTGCTAGTTGACATGGTTGCCAGCTCCAGCAACCTTGAGCTGCCTCACACAAGTTCAGGCTAGTCCCCCCTCAACACGCCTTTCATACTGTCAGCATTGACGCTGTAGGGCCTCTCCCCCACTCTTGCTCTGGTTGCTGCTTCATCCTAATTGCTGTTGATAATTTTAGCAAGTGGGTAGAAGCTCACCCTACTAAGGACATCACTACCAAGGCAGCCACTGCCTTTCTGTTGCAAGATGTATTCTTTCTCCATGGCTTTCCTCAAGTGTTGTTATCTGACAATGGGACTAACTTCAACGCCAAGTTGGTAACCTCAGTTGTTGAAGCCTTAGGGTCTCACCAGTCTTTCTCTGCCCCCTATAATCCTTCCACCAATGGGGCAGTTGAGCGCTAACTCAACTCTGGTTTCTATCATGAGGAAGCTTACTTATTCTGACATGGCCAACTGGGATCTATACTTAGCCGCTGCTCTCTTTGCCTATTGCCTTAGCAAGCATTGTGTCACCAGATATTTCTCCTTTGCTATGCTGTACAAGCGGGAGGCCACCACTCCATTGCTCCTGGGAGCCCCCTGCTTTCCTCTGATAAGGTTATGAACACTGATGACTATATCAAAGTTCTAGTCAACCACATCATTGACATACAGGCTACTACATACACTTCTGTGTATAAGACCAAGGCGCTTGAGCTCTCTCCTGACAATGCTGGACGCTCTCCCTTGCCTGAGTTCATTATAGGGGACCATGTTCTCTACTATCAGCATAGAGTAGGAGGTTGTGCTTGTCAAAACCGCAGGCTCAACCTGCCAGCAAGGTTCCAACCAAGCGGGTTTGTGACCCGCAATCTGATTACCCAGTCACTCAAATCCAGACTAGGAAGTCAACTCGAATTACCAAATCCATCAACATGAACAGATGATGATCCTTCACGGTGGATACCTTGATTTGGTGCTTGACTCATTAACAGGATCAAGCCACCCCCTCTTCCATCCAGCCATGTGATCACCAATCATGTTCCTGCTATCCATTGATTCACAATAGCTATATAATCACTATCTCACAATAAAGATTATTATCTATCTTCTAAATATTTTTTCCCATAAAACTCTGCTAAAAAAGCACAGTTACAACACGCTCACAAGTTAGATATGTTGTGGTTTGGACCTCTGGAAGTGACCTTCAAGCAAAGATCAGAGTACACCATGAAACTCCTCTCTAGTAGTTGTCCATTTGCCTGCATGCATGCCAAATTCCTCTGCAAGTACCACCCCCTAAGGCCAATCTAGAGGGTGCAATGTTGTGAATGCTGCCATTCACTGTGTTTCAATTTTGCATTTGATTGGTTATTTTGAGGACAAATATCTCTCTTTTGCTTTTGTCCTTTAAAATGAGTCTGGCTCCAAATTGGGAAATTTAATTATTCAGTTTCCTGATTCTGTGCAACTCACTTTCCCCACTCATGCTTGTGGCAAGTGATCCTACTGTCCATGTACTGTTTTGTGGTAAAGCTACACAGTATATATTAAATTTTATTGGTAGAAGTGAAATGGAAGTTATATTCACACTTTTATCTTTGTGTCTTCACGCGCTTTGGCGCCTCTCTAGCCACGTCTAGCAGATATTATTCAATCAGGGCCACAAGGTAATCACATAGCCTTCCCTGACATTCTAGCCAAGACTTAGTACAAATCCAATCCTAAGGTTAGGATTCCCTGTTGTGTATCTGTGCCGCGCCTCAGGTCACAACAGTCCCAGTCATTGTTGTGATCAGGGTGTTGGTTGAACCACTCACTTACAAAACTTGAGGCAGCCCCAGTAACATTTATAGCAATTTCACTTGCCCAGAGTTTGTAGGGGTAGCCCACTTGTGTAAATTTGTTCTGGGTACTTTGAATCCAGAGGTTGGTATTTTCTTGATGTAGTCCTGAGAACGTTCCACTTTCTGCTGAGCGCAGGTGTTGAAATAAAATGTCAGGTAGCTTGGTTGTTTCAGGAATTAGAGGTGGGTTCAGGATCCCATGTGTGCTGAGGAAGTTGTACTGTTTTGTTGGTAAAAAGACATTTTTGAAGACAAAAAATCCCGCTAGGACGTCCTGTCCTTCTTTGTATTGTCTCTAGCCAGTGAGGAGTGCCATCTACTGGGTTCTTTTCTTTGGAGGAATTTTCCTTTAAGTTGCATAGGTGTGGATAACCTACCTGTACTACCACTGTCAAGTATATACTTCTAGAAAGTATAATAAATGAGATAAAGGGGGAAATTAAGGAGAGAATGATACTTTATTTGATATATGTCAGGGTGAAGTAGAGTGAGAGCTCTTCATAATCAATCAAATGAGGAATTTATACCCAAATGAGGATGACATTACCAATGAGGAGGAGACAATTTGTATTTACTCGGAAATTTTAACCCTTGAAGAGTGAATAAGGAAAAGTGCAGCAGAAGATTATGCACAGGTACATCAGGAAGACCTTAATTTGGCTCAACATCAAGGAATCAGCAGCATAGATAGGTTCACATTCAATTTTGCAGGTTTCAGGTATCATTTCAGCAGGAGGAGGAAGATTACCAGGAATTGTAGAGGTGAGAAAGCAGAATTTAGCAGTCTGGTTATTTCAAATCTGATTGGAAAATAATGAAATAAGTGAATCATTGAGGCAAGATATTTATTGAGAGTAAAATATCAAACTACTAAGGTAATTTGGTGGGGACCATTGTTACTTAAAGTCTTTGGGTGCATCCTGATGAGGTGGCTTCCTTGTATATAATATTTAGTCAGCTTACAGATACCACCAATGGTGGTTCTGGAAGCTGTTACCTGACCTCCTTTGAGGCCAGGATTTGAAAACCAAATGATCAGTTTATAAAAAATTGAGTGCAGGGCATCAGCGCCTCTCTTGGACTCTATTTTTTGTGCCATCACCCACTTGCAATTAATTTTTAGATTTAAATATACAATTGCTGCAAGCAGGCAGGGCTTTGGGCCAGGTTTTCCCGGGTGGTGGCGCTTTGGCCAAGCCACAACCGGGAAAACTATGGCCATGACAATATAAGTTTAGAGTATTATATAGTATCATGGGTAGTCATGGGGCTTATCCAAGTAATTGTTCCTCTTAGGATATGAGGTTTGTCCAAGTAGTGCTCCTCTTAGGACTCAAAATGTTTCATCTCCGTAATAGATGGTTAAATGATAACAATGCCAACAACTTAATGATTAATCAGGGAATCATTCAGCAAGTCACTTGGGAAATTAGTTTCCTGGGAGCGAGTAATTGTAGGTGTTGTGACAGTAGTTTTCAAAGCTAGGGCGCTAAGTGAAAAAACTCATCTGTAAATGAAAATAACTCAGATGAAAAATGAAATCAACTCATATTGAGGTGAAATATACTCATATGGAAAAAAAGCAGAAATGAACCCAAATATACTTGCAATCAATATAATTTTTTATTTTGCTTGCATCTGAGTCAATTTCATTTACATATGAGCTTTTTTGTTTAACTTTGAGTTGTTTTTGCTTGCAGATGAGTTTTTTTGCTTGGCGCCATAGCTTTGAAAACAACTGTATTGTAATCATGAGTTATAATCTGGATAGCTCTTAAAACCTGTATACACAAATAAAGAGCCTTTTAAATCAATGAAATGTGTTTGCTTTCAAATTGGATGGCTTTTGATTGTCTGTTAAATATTTCTTATTCTATTTTAGAATATAAACATTAAGCATCTTGTGCGACTTTGTTCTGTTGTGTTTGTAAAGCTTTGCTTCTGGGCTAGTCTATTTTTTCTGTTTAGCCCTTCTGTTGGCACTTCATCTGGATCTTGATAAGATTATAATATATACTGGAACACCCCAATCTATTTTGCTTGTTGTACCAAGTCATTTTGTTTGTAGTTTGGAACATGTTGTTTGATGTTTGATATAACTTCATATTTTGAGTGAGTATTACTGTGTTTCTTGCTTGACCTTTCACTGGTTCATCAAGAATATTCAAATTATTTGTAGTCTGGAACTCACCCAAGTTGAGCTTCATTTAAGCTTGAGTTCATTTTGTTTACAGATGACTCAATTTCACTTATCCTCATGGCTGTGAAAACCACTGTATAAAAACTCTGGAAAGTCAATTTACCTGAAGACCTTGTGCCTTGAGTTTAGGGTTGCAGTGGACTACTCTCAGACAAAAATTGGAAACTGCTCGGCATTTCCGAAAATGTGGATTTTATATATATTTCTATGTTATCCAATATAAAAATCCACATTTTGGAGTGTCGGGCAAATTTTGATTTTTACTCAGGGTGGTCTGTCGAAACCTTACTTGAGTTCACCCAGGCAAGTATAACAGGTAGAGTTTTTAAACTTACATTTATTTAGATTAATAATTTTAATTAGCCTGTTTAACGCCTAAATTCAAATTTCATCGAACATCCTTGTTATGGAATCAAATCTTATTTGCCCGAAAGCTCCAAACAATTAATGGTGAGTTCAAATTCGAAGTAGTAAAGGAATGAAAAGCAATTCTTATGAAATCTCAAGGATCCAGTCTGCTCTTTGCCCAAAAGACTTGCTGTTGTGATTGAAGCTAAAAGTGACCCACCAAGCTCAGGCTTCCTAGGATATTTAACTCTAAGTAATTACCTTTTCTTTATGAATAATTGTATTTTTAAAATAGTTTAATCTCATTTATTTTTGTGTGATTTTGCTTGTACACATTTAGAATTTCACGTTGTATCTATACATGTCGTTTTAATGATTTTGATTATGGGGTTTCTTCTTTCTTACAAAATGCTGATGTCCAGGTAAATTTTAGACTGACTGTAGCTCTAAAAAGCCGAAAGCATTCCCTTTAAGCATCCAGTCTTTTTAGTGTTAAAATGTCCAGTTCCCAGAGTATAAAGGCTCCGACTAAGACGCCTAAAAAATCCAAAACAGCTTCTAGTAAAAAGTCTCAATCCACCAACCCTCAAAATACTATTCAAGATATCAGCAACGACAGCGATTGCGATGTTGATCCTGTTCATTTAGCTGCCCTACTGAACAAGGCAAAAGATTCAGCATCTGTTGATCCTACCAAACTTGAAAAATGAGGGGTTTAAAACGTACTCATATATGCAATCAATTCCTAATTTTGTTTAGAAAGGCTTTTAAGAATGGAAAATTCATTGACCCGATAGGAGATTCTGTTAAACGACAGCTCTACATCCAGGACATTGGTGCTAAAGCTGAGTCTTCTATTAAATCTAAGTCTGCCAAGCTGAGTTTCTATAAAAAGGCTGTTGACGGAACGGGAAAGCTAGGCATCAGTGCTCCCACAAAAGCAAGCTTTACTAAAGATCCTCAAACTTGCGTTGAACAAGCTCTAGCCTTAAGTAAAACTAAGGGCATAGAGGAGTTGAAAATCAAATATGATTTGGTTGAAAAACTTTCCAAGACTGAGTTGACAAAGGTAAGCTCTATTGGAGATTTTGTTCCAACTATTCAGCTCAAAGAATCAAATGCCGGATCGAAATGGTTTAATATGCCTGCCCCCATAATGACCCCTGAACTGAAACGAGACCTTGAGCTTTTATCCCTCCGTAATGTGTTGGATAGAAAGAGATTCTATAAAAGAACAGATAAGCAACCGGTATCGAAATTCTTGCAGGTATTTGGTTGCTGTTTACTTCTGCTTATTCTTAGGTTGGAACTATTGTTGAAGACAAGAGCGAATTCTATTCTGCAAGAATAGTCAAGAAAGACAGGAAGAGCAATATGGTTCAAGAGCTTCTTCACGATTCAGGCTCTCAAGAATATTTTAACTCTCGCTTTAATCAACTCCAACAAAATGCTGCCCAAAATTCTAGAAAACCTTCCACCAAAAGGTTCAAGAATTCTTATTCCAAAAGAAAATAGACTAGCCTAGAAAATAGATTGCTTACAAATATGTTTCTTTATTTCAGCATATAAATAACGTGTTACCCTTGACACCTTAATCCCCATTTATTTGCCATAGAGACCATACGTATAGGCATGTATTTATCTGGGGTTCTGCAAGATCGTTAAGCTTAAAATTTAGCTTTCTTTACTCCAATAGTTACACTGTATATTATTTTATGAAGTTTGAGTCTTATTGGGGCTATATTTTTAAACATGACTATTCCACATCTAGGATATCCAAGCTAAAGCCTCTACAAGTATTTTGATTATGCCAAGCCTATGAAATCGCTGACTATATTTAAAGGGTAGCAAATTATTAGACGGTAACTGAAACGCAGCATGTTATACTTATTATTTTAAATCAAGATTTAACATAATGTTTCACATGCAGATCCAAGTACTCTTGTTAGAAATTAGGTCCATCAATCTGGCATTTTAACATAAATCACAATTATTGAAATGTGGCTAGCGTTTTATCCGAAGATACGAATGTGCTCATAAAAATTGTCAACCCTTTTATACAGCAACATTTAACTCCTTAATCCTGCTATTCTAATTATCCTGGTTATTTATAAGCTTGCTTCAAAAATATTTAACCCTTGAGTGCAATTTATTATTGATTTGATACCAAATTAAGCTCTGTAATGTTAAAACTTAACTGATATCAGTTTAGTATTTGGAGAGATTGGGGGAAGACAACAGCCCAAAGGAAAAGGGCAGATATTTAAGATAGTAGCTTTGTTGGGAAGAGGTAGTTAATACACTGTTAATAGTCGCCACAGGGCTACAAGGGGGTGGCATGATCCAAATAGGGGTTGTGTTTTGAATAAATTGTTGAGGGAGTTTGACTGGAATTGGCTTTGCTTCTTATTGGGAAGCCTTGCTCATATTTGAACATTCAAGGCATAACATCATTCAATATGACATGGGGTAAATAATTGAGCGCCCCTAAGTATTGTAAGATATGTTGCCAGGCGAGGTGCCAAACTTGGTTGTAACATTGAAATAGAAATACAGTGTTTATACCACAGCAGTTGGCTATTGGCCCCATATGATGTGGCGTACATGACATTGGGTGGGGTAGGAAAAACAATCTTAGTATTTCACCATGAGATGATCCATTGATACTTAGACAAATCAGGTCCATTCCATAAATTTAACAGGTGCCCACCTTTTTCCCGGCAACAGTTCTCTAGGAACCAAAATATGATATTATCACATTATTTCTATAATTTTATTATATATTTTTCTATATCAAAATCTAGAACTGATGTAATAATGTCATATTTTGGTTTCTTAGAAAACTGTTGTTAGAAATAAGGTGAGTACCAAAATTCAAGTGAACCCTATATCTGGCAGGTTAATATGTGACGTAAATTATCAGATAGTAAGAAGCTGTCTCCAGGTGGTGGAGAATCACCACCCAAATTCACATAGTGTCAAAACCGCAGGCTCAACCTGCCAACAAGGTTCCAACCAAGCGGGTTCGTGACCCGCAACCCAATTATCTGGTCACCCGAAGCCAGACTAGGAAGTCAACTCAAATTACCAAATCCAACAACATGAACAGATGATGATCCTTTGCGGTGGATACCTCAATTTGGCGCTTGACTCATTATCAGGATCAAGCCACCCCCTTCTTCCATCCAGCCGTGTGATCACCAATCTTGTTCCTACTATCCTTGACTCACATGAACTATATAATCACTATCTCTCAACAAAGATTACTATCTAGTTTCTAAATATTTTCCCCCATGTAACTCTGCTAAAACAGCACAGTTACAATAAAAGAGTTGATGATTAACCACCAACATGGCTTCAAATACTGTTTTGTGGAATTTCCAAAAGATACACTAGGGTTAAGTAAAATGATTAACCCTAACCAAAGGAGCCCAAGATAAATAACCTGAGAGAGAATCAATGAGTCTTTGGCGTAGAATTCAGGACAGAGATGTTACAAATGTCTCAGCTTTGGATATGGTGGGGAAAGCTCCTAGATTTGTAGGCATTTGATTAACATTTGACAGCAACAACAACAAAGTACCAACAGCAGGCCCCCATCTTCCCACAATAATCCGGCTAAGGATTAAATTGTAGGGGATGTAGCGTAACAATCCAACTAAAGGATGCATTTTCAAAAGTAAAGTTATACCAGGGAATATGTGATTTTTATTGAGTAAAACTTTGGGAGGACTCAACTCTTAAGAGTTGAAACAGGGAAAATTATTCAATATATATCAAAATTTGACTAAACAATATCACTTGTATCCTGGGCTTCTATCTCTTTTGCATTGTCAAATGAGTACCTAGTCCATTTTGCAAAGAACCCTTATGTGACCAACTTCCGATGACTGTGCTGATAAATAAGATCATATCTGGTAACTCTCATATTACGTCAATTTATCAATGTCAGCTTGCAAGGGGGAATCAAATACACCCTGCAGACCGGAGCAACTGTAACATATTTTTGATCAACTGTCTGATTTGAATCCATCAAATCAGTTAATTTTGTTAATGGTTTCCAGCTTTCCAAGATTTCTTACTTGGGTGGATGATTCCTGGCATTATGAAATCTACTGTGACATAATAAGAGCATGGTAGAATACCTAATATGGTTTACCTCTGAAAGTGCTCCTATGTATTGTGAGATATGGTAGCAACTGGGCTAGTCAACCCAGTTACAACACTAAAATGAATGAAACAGGGTCTGAATTTATCAAGTCTAAGGCTAAATTTTATAGAAGCCTTACCATGGTTTGATGTTCATCCAGCTGAATGAGAAGCTTTTTGAAGTACCTATCATCCATTTTTCTGATCTAAAGTAGTTTTCAAAGCTGTGGCCTTGAGCAGAATCAACTCATCTGTAAGTAAAAATAACTCATCAGTAAACAGAACCAGCTCCAATGCAAAAAACCCAACGTAATATAGAGCAAAATAGAAGTCAACCCTAACTTATGTTGATCAATATAAATTCATTTTTTAAATTTTGCTTGCATCTGAGTTAATTTCATTTAAATCTGAGTTAACTTTGTTTGCAGATGGGTCATTTTTACTTAGAGCTCTAGCTTTGAAAACTCCTATACAGATTGTTGCATTTAAAGGTTTGGTCACTGTTGCAGTAGCTTCATAACCTGTTGAGATAGATGAAACCACTTCATTCTAAAGCAAAATCACCTAAAATTAAACCAAAATCAACCCAGCTCAGAATAAAATAGAGGTAAATAAAAATCTATTTTTGATCAATATAAATATGTTGATCTTTTATTTCTCTTTAAGCTGAGTCAAATTTTCAATCTTAACAGGCTATAAAACCACTGTAAGGAAACTCTACATTAAATAGGGTTTACACTGATGCAAAGTGTATAAACGCTTTTTTTGCTCTATTACAGATACCTTTGTGATTTCAGTTGATAATATTATTTATTTATGAAATAGACTCTTAACACTGTTGGGTCTTTAAGCATTTAAAAGGACTTTGGCAAGTGATCCATCATTACTGCAGCAGATCAATTAACTTAGCAACCTGAAGTTGGATCAAAAAAGACCATAAAAGTATCACAGTTTATCAATACATTGGGTCTGAAGATTTTTTAGAGTCTGGATTCTCTGACATCATATTAACTGATGGTGGCAAGAATTTGGTCTCTGATGATGCCAAAACTCATTCTGGATTTAAGTGCTTAAAAATTTAGCTGCACCTGAATGTCACTAACAATGAAAATGCTGAAAGGCTTAGAAAACTCTCCTTGAACCCCCTGACAAGCCCAGCAATATTAATCAAAAGCTTGATGGATTGTCTGATAAACTATTTGTTGACAGTCTAGTCTGATATAAACTTTGAAACTTCCTGCTGCCTACTTTAGCTGGTATATAGGTGTAAGCCTCAGTTTTTTAAGCTTAATATGGCATAAGACTAGGGTTTAGAAAGTTTCAGCTGAAGTGTTTAAACAATAAAACTCTTTCAGAGGGTCATTAAAGTTTAAAAGAGTACATGAGAAAGAAAATATTTATTTTGCATCTGCTTTTAATAGCACTGATAAGTTCAAGTTTTTAAATCATGATAAATAGATATTAGTGCCTAAGAATATGGGATCAACTAGCATTGTTGTCAAAACCGCAGGCTCAACCCGCCAGCAAGGTTCCAACCAAGCGGGTTTTTGACCCGCAATCTGATTACCCGGCCACTTGAAGTCAAACCCAGAAGTCAGCTCAGATTACCAAATCAATCAACATGAACACATGATAATCCCTCACGGTGGATACCTTGATTTGGCACTTGACTCATTACCAGGATCAAGCCACCCCCTCTTCCATCCAGCCGTGTGATCACCAATCATGTTCCTTCTATCCATTGATTCACAATAGCTATATAATCACTATCTCACAATAAAGATTATTATCTATCCTCTAAATATTCTTCCCCTTATAACTCTGCTAAAACAGCACAGTTACAACATTGGTAGCACAGGTAGGCTCTCCATCCTACCTTATCTTGAAAAATTCCGCCTGTTGCCCGCACACGCCGCGGCCAACAAATCCTTGACAGAATTATGTCTGGCCTCCCGCCCGACTGGACTATGTATACTCCTGGTACCGCGATACCTGATGGTTTTGTCCTCTACCAAAACACGGTGATTCTGCTACCCGCCTTCAACGCCATGTCTGCACAAGGCTTCTTTCAGGCACCTCCCTCAATGCCGTGACCAGCTGACAAAACCACCATGCCCGCCTATGTAGCACAAAGACTTTGCAGCACCGCCTTGGAACCCTTTGGGGGGGCCAACAACGACAATGCGGCTGCATGGATTCAGTCCGCCCAAAGCAAGTTGGCTCAGATGGAGTGCCCACAGCGTTTTTGGATTGCAGAGATTTCCATTTGTCTGACCCATGACGCTGGCACTTGGTGCAACAAGTGGCAAAAAGAGCACACCGACAAGAACTGGGACACTTTCAAACAGGACTTCTTGGCGAGATTTGTGCTTAAGGATACGGCACTCATGATCATATGCCAAGTAAAGAACCTAACCCAGACAGGCACCGTCAAAGAACTCACCCACGCCTACGAGGAACTCTGTCTCTGCGCACCATCCAACATGGCCTTTGACACTCCAGCAACACACCTCATGTACTACAATGCTCTCAAGTTGCACGTAATGAGACATGTGAACCTGGACCAAGTTACCAACCTACAAAGCCTGTACTGTGAAGCAGAAAAAGCGGAACAAACCTCCAACGCTCTGCACAAGGCACAGACTGGGAAACAGGAGAGACCCAAGGACTCACATTTAAGTGGGTGTTCCTCTCAATCACCTCCTGGAGGTAATGGTAACAACAACAACCACAAACCCACAGGATTGAATGGGAATGGGAACAGAAATAACAGCCAATCAAATCATACCCATTTCTGTGTTACCACCACCCAAGGCAACCAAGATGAGGGAAAAGCCCAGGGAGAGCACTAAGCAAGCCAAGCTCTCCCCACGCAACTCCTGACTTGCCTAACAATGAATACCGACCCAAGGACGTGGACCAATGCCCAATGATCCAAGTGCCCCCGGAAGACCCGGTGTTATACACCATTGCCAGACATCCCAATAAACTGATGTCTTACCCTTTCTTCTTCTGCAGTTACACAGGCTCAGTTCTCTTGGACTTGGGCGCAGATTGAACCTTAGTCAACAGCAGCTTTGTGGATAACTTCAAGCTGGCCACTAATCCTTTGCGGATTAAAAACGTGGTCCTGGCTGATGAACATCACATTGCTGTGACAAAGGAAACTGCTCCCTTCTCTTTCATGCTCAAGAACCTCCACTCTACCATCCAAGGTCCCTTTATTGACTTCCCTAAGTTTGACATTGTACTGGGACTAGACTGGTTACGGAAAAACAACCCCCACGTGGACTGGGCGACCTCAGTGCTGACCATCAAGCGTGAAGGTGTCAACCACCAAATCTACCCAGACTCTGTAGACCAACTCCTACGAGACCACATCTTTGTACGCATCACAGAGACCTCAGATGAGAAGGAAAACCTGAAAGCTATTGACTGGGACTCCTGCTAGTATGAAATCATACACTTCAAGGATCATCAGGACACCTCCACGCCGCAAGATTGCAACATTGTGGCCCATCACCCAGAAATCTTTAAGGAAGTGTTACCTGGTCTACCCCCTGAGAAGCACATCCAACACTCCATCCAACTCAAGGGGGCCGTACTCATGGCACACCCCATTTACAGGCTGACCCCAAATGAGGACAACACCCTGTGCGCCTATCTCAAGGAAGCACTGGAAAAAGGACTTATCTGCCCCTCACAGTCTCCCTTTGGGGCTGCCGTATTCTTTGTGGCCAAGAAGGACAGTACCTTACGCCTGGTCACTGACTACCGCGCCTTGAACAAAGTCACCATCAAGAATTGTTACCCCTTATCACTAATTGACAACCTCTTTGACGCCTTGGGAGGAGCCTCCGTCTTCTCCAAGATTGACCTAACTGCAGGTTACAACCAGATTTGTATCAAGGAGGAAGACATCCCCAAGACAGCCTTCCACACTAAGTACGGTTCCTACAAATGCGTGGTACTCAACTTTGGCATGACCAATGCCCTGTCTACCTTTGTAACCTTCATGAACAAAGTGTTTGCACCACACATAGGCCAACACGCCCTTGTGTACCTGGACAATATCATTGTCTACAGCCCCTTGGTAGAGCAGCATCACAAGGACCTGGAAGAAGTCTTTGCAACCCTGGCACGACACAAACTGCTGGCCAAGCCCTCTAAATGCCAGTTCTTCTGGGAGCAACTACCCTTCTTGGGACACATAGTCTCAAAAGACGGCATCAAACCCAACAGTCAGAAGATACAAGCCATCTGCAAGATGCCACTCCCCCAAGGACAAGTCAGAACTACGCACTTTCTTGGGAATGGTGGCCTATGTATAACGCTTCATCCCCGACTGTGGCGTCTTGACCGCCCCTTTGTCTGCCATAACAGGCGCCAAGTCCAAGTTTGTATGGACCCCCCAACGTGACTTCTGTTTTAGACGCCTCAAGGAAAAACTCACAACAGCTCCCATCTTACAATACCCCAAACGGGATGGAGAATACCAGATGGAAACCGACGCCTCAGATGCATCCATTGGGGGAGTTCTGCAAATTAAGAATAGTGATGGTGACTTCCTGCCCGTAGCCTACAAGTCGCGCAAGCTGACAGATGGCAAGTGTAGATACCCCATCCATGACAAAGAACTACTGGCCATTTTACACTGCCTAGTCAAATGGCGCTGTTACCTGGAACAGCAGGAAGAATTCACAGCACTAACCAATCATAAGTCGCTCATCTATTTCAAGACACAGGCAAACTTGTCACGCCGCCAAGCGCGGTGGATGGAAATCTTAGAAAGGTTTAACATGCTCATCCAATATAAGCCCAGGGCCAAACTTGCCATGGCAGACGCCCTGTCCCGCCTGTATGTCCGCGCTTCTAGGGGAGAGAATGGGCTTGACCCAGACTGGCCTCTCCTAGTGCTCTGTACAAAAGATGAAGGGTTCCCCGCAGGCACAACCAATATCACCAAAGAAACGGTCATCAAGAATGAGCACCTCTTTGCTGATGTATACAGGACTCTTCACAGAAAGATGTCAGATGGCACGACCATTCCCTACATTCCCACACATCAACAAGTTGATACCATTCTTTGCTACCACAGAGATCTTGGACATACCAAGAGCCAGAATCTATAAAAATTCCTAAAGCATAAAGCCTGGTGGCCAACCTTATACCGCAATGTCCAGGAAGTGCTAGAACAGTGCAAGGTCTGCAAAAAGTTTGCCAGAAGCAAAACCCCGCCTAAGTCTGTACTCCCCATTCAAACCCAACTACCGTTCAAAGTATGGGCTCTGGACATTGTGGGCCCCATGCCAGGAAAGCACAACAACAAAAAATACATCATTACAGCCATCAATTTTGCGACAAGGTGGCCAGTAGCCCAAGCAGTGAAATTGCACACCGGTAACAACGTCCGACAATTCATTGGCAAAGAAATCATCAGTAAGTTTGGAAAGCCAGAACTCCTGATAACTGATGGGGGCAAAGAATTGACCTCCAAAAACACCAACATGTACCTCGCCAAAAACAGGGTCAAACACACTGTCACTACACCATACCATCCTCAGGCCAATGGATGCGTAGAGCGGCTCAATGGTAGCCTCGTGCAAGCCCTAGCCAAACTCACCGCTGGGAGACCTGAAGACCTGGTATAAGCAGCTACCAACTGTGTTACTTGTGTGCCAAACCCAAGTGAACAGATCCACAGGGAAAAGCCTGTTTGAACTGGTATACGGCACACAGCCCAATATCATTCAAGCATTGACAGGACCCAAACTGGAAATCCCAAGTCAAGTCCCCCCTCGTTCTGATCCTCAAGTAATGGAGGCCAACAGCAAACAAGAAGCCAAAGAAAAGGAACGCTTACAAAAGACCTTCATTCCCATCTGTCAAAGACATGAAGTCGGGGACAAAGTCTGGGTCATGAATGTCAACAAGAGCAAACTACAACCCAAAAAAGTAGGGCCAGCAATAATCCTAAAGGTAAACAACAATAACACTTACCTTGTGCAAGGGCTCGGGAAACGTAAGCAAGACAAGATGCTACACCACAACCGCCTACAACCTTGCAAAGCGAGACAGAAGCAACAAGAAACTGCCCTGCCTGCCACTGAACAACAACTGGTTCAATATGGCGCCTGGGCTCCTGACAACCTCCCCAACAACCTGCCTCCTGAGGAGGCCAACTTTCAGCCGGGGGGGTGTCAAAACCGCAGGCTTGACCCGCCAGCAAGGTTCCAACCAAGCGGGTTTGTGACCCGCAATCTGATTACCTGGCCACTTGAAGCCAAACCCGGAAGTCAACTCGGATTACCAAATCAATCAACATGAACAAATGATGATCCCTCACAGTGGATACCTTGATTTGGCGCTTGACTAATTAGCAGGATCAAGCCACCCCCTCTTTCATCCAGCCATGTGATCACCAATCATGTTCCTTCTATCCATTGATTCACAATAGCTATATAATCACTATCTCACAATAAAGATTATTATCTATCCTCTAAATATTCTTCCCCTTGTAACTCTGCTAAAACAGCACAGTTACAACATTGTTGATTTGATACTGTTCAAGGTTTTAAATTAATTGGGAATGCTGATAATAATATCAAAAAATATTTTGATTATTTTTACCTATGAAAGCATTAAATGTAGCAGCAGTTGTTGCAAATTAAAGTTGATTTCAACATGCTTGCTAGATATAAAGCTCATCCAGAAGACACATTGACTGCCAATATTAAATCATTAGATATTATGTAATATCTATATACTTCAGGTGTATGCATTGTGTTGCAGCATCTTTGATTACTCCCTCTTGGGGAACTAACACCCCAAGTAGATCACCAAATGAGTCGCCAAATGGCTCATCAACCAACCAGTAAATTGGTGGCACTACTATCATTCAGCCATCTATTACAGGGATCAAACAATCCAGATCCTAAGTGTAACACAACTTGAGTAAGCCTTGTGAATTAATAGTAGCATTAATCAGATAAGCCCCATGACCTCCATGACGTACATGACAGTATGCAATTTTCCATGATACTATATATATTCCTATATTCATATCCAATAAAGTATCATTCTCTTCTTAAATTTCCCCTTTATCTTGTTTATTATACTTCCCAGAAGTATATTCACAAGTGGTAGCACAGGTAGGTTATCCATACCTACCCAACTCAAAGAAAAAATTCCTCCCAAGAAAAAGACCCAACAAATGGCCCTCCCTACTAGTTGGAGAGACTATGAAGAAAGACAAGACATCCCTGCAGGTTTTGTCATCTATGTCAATGTCCTTGTACCTATCAAACAATAAAATACTCTCAAAGCCCATAAACTTCTAAACCCACCCCTAATTGCAACAGAGCCACAACAGCCTGAAATACCTAACATTGTATTCCAACACCTACGTTCAGCAGAAATTGGGACCTTTGCAGGATTACGCCAGGAAAACGCCAACCTATGGATCAACAGCACACAAAGCAAGCCCACACTAGTAGGCTACTCCCACAGACTCTGGGTCAGCAAAGTCTCCCTCTGTGTCACAGGAGCCACCTCTCATTTTGTAAATGAATGGCTTGACCAACACCCTGACCAAAATGAAAATTGGGACATGTTCAAAGCTGCCTTCCTCAAAAAGTTTGCCATGAAGAATTCTGATGTGGTGATCATGACAGAACTTTGAACCTTCAAAATGACAGGAACAATTGAGGACTATATTGCAGTGTATGAAGGTTTACTTAATCAAGCCCCCAGTACCATCAACTTTGACAAATCAGGGCCTTGGTTGGACTTCTACAACGGCCTTCCCACACATATCCGAGGTCAGTTTGATATAACACGCTGCAAGAACCTCAAAGATGTATTCTTGGAAGGATGACACACAGCTAAGAAATATGACAATCTACACGCAACAAACAAGCAAAAGGAAAGCCCCACAGCAAAGAAGGACCCTCCCCCAATAAGCAAAATAATTGAGCCAACAACTCCCATCCTCAAAACGGGAACCATACAGCACAGGCTAACCAAGCAAGTACTGAAGACACCAACAAGGAGGGAAAAGCTCAGGGGAGTGCTTAGGCAATCTGACCTCTCCCAACTCACAAGTCTTGTACAGGGACCAGGACGTGGATTCAATAACCATGATCCAAGTACCCTCCAGTTTTTCTCTACTGTTTGCTGCCCAAACTGGAAATAAACCCCTCACATATCCTTTCTGCTTTTGCAGATATCAGGGCACAGCACTATTTGACACCGTAGCAGACCAAACCCTGTTGAAAAGAAATTTGCCAACCTCATGAAACTACCAACACTCCAAAGCAACATCAAGAGAGTTATCATGACAGACAACAGGAGCACACCAGTCAACAGAGAATTAAAACCTTTCTGCACCCAAATTGGAGACGTGAAAACAACGCTTAGTGGTCCTATCATGCCAATCCTCAAATATGATGTTATACTTGGCCTAGATTGGATGAGAAAGACCAAACCTCACATTAACTGGGACAGCACAACCCTCACAATACAACAAGGCAAAGTACACCACCATATCTACCCAACTCACCTTGATACACTTATGAGAGACTATGTGTTTGTGAAAATCATGGAAGCAGAAGAGGAAACTGACCCCATCAAGATCAATTGGAACACCTGCACGTATGAGATTATCCAATTTAAGAATACAGAGGCCAGACATGAAAAGGAACATATCCAATATCAGCTTGTCAGTGAGTTCCCTTCAGTCTTCCAATAAAACCTACCAGGGTTACCATCTGACTGTGGCATACAACACAAAATTGATCTCAAGGGGAGTGTTCCAAAAGCATGGCCCATCTACCGTCTTAAACCCCAAGAAGACAAAGCTCTGAAAGCCTATTTGGACAAATAACTTGAGAAGGGCCTCATTAGACCCTCAAAATCACGTTTGGTGATGCTGTCTTCTTTGTGGCAAAGAAAGATGGATGACTCCGCCTAGTCACAGACTACAGGGCACTCAAAAAGGTCATAATTAAGAACAGGCATCCCCTGCCCCTGATTGATGACCTTTTTGACGCCCTGGGGGGTCCCAAATCTTCACAAAAATTGATTTGACAGCAGGCTATAACCAAATTTGTGTAAAGCCTGAAGACATTCCCAAGACCGCATTTAGAACCAAGTATGGATCCTTCAAGTGTGTTGTCCTCAATTTTGGTATGACAGACGCCCCTAGCACCTTCATGACCTTCATGAACAAGGTTTTCAAAGAAAACATTAGGAAGCAAGCAATTATCTACCTGGGCAACATAATTATCTGCAGTCAAACCCTAAAAGAACAGTGGAAAGATGTCCGCCTGATCCTCTGCACCCTCAAAGAAAACCAACTCATTGCCAAGCCATTGAAGTGTAGCTTCAACTTGGCTGAACTCCCATTCCTTGGTCACATTATCAGCAAGGACAGGATAAAACCAGACCCAGAAAAGATATGTGCCATAACCAAAATGCCAGCTCCCAGAAACAAAAACAAACTCTGTACCTTCTAGGCATGGTAGACTATGTTAGAATATTCATCCCTGACTGGGGTGCTCTGATAGCCCCCCTGTCTGCCATTACAGGCAAAACAACCAATTTTATTTGGAAATCTCTATGAGACAAATATTTTTGCCAGCTAAAAGAACAAATGGTTACCTCCCCTATTCTTCAATACCCAAACTATGAAGGGATATACAAGTTGGAAACTGACGTGTCTGACTGCACCATAGGAGGAGTATTACATATCCAGACGGCAGAAAAGTACTTCCTCCCTGTGGCGTAAAAGTCAAGAAAGCTGTATGACAGTGAACAAAGATTCCCCATACATGATAAAGAATTAGTAGTCATTGTACACTGCCTCATGAAATGGCAATGTTATCTAGAAGGAGCCCAAACATTTAAAGTCCTCACTGATCACAAATCATTAATATTCCTTAAGAAACAACAGCACTTGTCAAGAAGGCAAGCCAAGTGGATGAGTCTCATACAGAGATACCCCATGTAAATCAAATGCAAGCCAGGCAAGGAAATGCTTACTGCAGATGCCCTTTCAAGGCTATACAGTAAACACATCCTATGCGCTGATGGGGACCCTGACTGGCTCATGCTCATCATGGGGAATCTCCAAGAAGGGTTCCACCTGGCACCTCAATGGATATCCAAGAGAAGGTCCTTAAGAACAAACATCTGTTCAAAACTTATATGGCACTCTGCACTGAATACTTCTAAATGATGACACTGTACCTTACGTCCCGTCAATGAAAGAGATTGAAAAAATCCTCTGATATCACAGAGACCTGGGACACACCTGTAGCAAAAACTTGCAAAAATATCCCAAGACATGCTACTGGTGGCCCAACATGCTAGATGGTATCAGAGAGATACTGGAACAATGCAAAGTCTGTGAGAAGTACGCCCAAACCCAGACACCACCCAAGTCAGTAGTACCTGTATTAATCACACAACCCTTTAAAGTGTGGTCACTGGATATTGTGGGACCAATGCCTGGCAAAAACAAGGGCAAAAAGTACATTATAACAGCTTCCAACTATGCAACCAGGTGGCCTGTGGCACAAGCCACAAAAGAACACAAAGGCAATGATGTGAGAAATTTTATTGGAAAAGAAATCATAGCCAATTTCAGGAAACCTGACCTCCTGATCACAGACAGAGGCACCAAACTTAAGGCCATTGACACCAGTATCTACCTTGCCAAGAATGGGATAAAACACATCACTATCAGCCCATATCACTCTCAAGCAAATAGACGTGTAGAATAACTAAACGGCTTATTTGTAGAAGCCCTCAATAAGTTATCTGCTAACAATCCAAATTCCTGAGTTGACATGCTGCCAACAGCACTCATGGTCTGTAGGACACAAGTCAACCGTAACACAGGCAAAAGCCCATATGAACTTGTCTATGGACAAAAGCCCGCTCTTGTTAGTACAACCACAGGACCGCAATTACCTCTGACCAAAAAATTGCCAGTTGACAGTGATCCCAACGTACAGCATGCTAGAAGAGACCAGGAAGACATGGAACAAAAAAGAGTTGAGATAGAAGCAATCCCACTACAACAGGAAAGATTACAAGTCGGGGACAAAATCTGGGTTGTCAACCATGATCAGCACAAGTTGGAACCAGGGTTACGTGGACCAGGAATTGTCATGGAAGTCAAGCCCAACAATACCTACCTTGTCAAAGGAATTGGGTGCCTGAACTGAACTAAAACGTATGTACCACAACTGACTCTGCCTGTGTAAAGCAAGAACAGCCCAACAAAATTCCAGACTCCCTGTCCCCAATGCCAAGCTGAATTAATACCAAGCTCGTATCCCTGACACATTTAAGAAAATTCCCAAGGCTCTGCCTTTCAGCACCCCAGGGTGAGATGTTGCAACATCTTTGATTACTCCCTCTTGGGGAATTAACGCCCCAAGTAGATCACCAAATGAGTCACCAAATGGCTCACTGATCAACCAGTAAATTGGTGGCACTACTATCAGTTGACCATCTATTACAGGGATCAAATAATCCAGATCCTAAACAGAACACAACTTGAATAATCCTTGTGACCTAAGAGGAACATTACTCAGATAAGCCCCATGACCTCCATGACGTACATGGACAGTATATGGCTTTCAATGATACTATATATTATCATATATTCATATCCAATAGAGTATCATTCTCTTCTTAATTTTCCCCTTCATCTTGTTTATTATACTTCCCAGAAGTATACCCACAACAATTATATCATGTACATAGTCCAAATTGTCTCTCTGAGTTTATGTGAATAATGCATTTGCCATAAAATCCTCAATTACCCCCTCTTGGAAAATAATTTCCCCAAGAAATGTCTTGACTATCAAGTGAAAGATGGCTTCAGGGCTTGATTAAGACTTTATACTAGGATCAGCACATTAATTATTCAGAGAATCCTCTTCTTTTAAGACCATTATTGTCAGGATACCAAGAGTACCCTGGGGCTCTAGTAGGTGAGGGAGGAGTCAAATCAGGTACTGGCATGTCCCACCAGATGGTGGCACCTAACTTTACCAGGTAGGAAAGGGCCTTCCCAGCCACAGCCCCAAGCCCGGCTGCTGGCAAGGCTGTAAAGTTCCATGGCTCACCTTTGGCCCTGGATCGGGATGTATTTCCCAGACCATCAAAAAAGGTGGCCTGCGTACAGGAGAAACCCCTCCAAAACCTGGAGGACTTGGCCCACACAGTAGACAAACGCTTTGTGTTGGCCTTCCTGGCTGAAGTTCCCATTTCCCCTTTGGAGTCTCCTCAAACTGCGGAGGAGACATTAATTCAGTTGGATTGCTTGTTGTCCTGGTGTTGCCTGGTCCTGAAACAATTAGCAAACCAACAAAAAATGTGAGCCACATGAAGTTAGAAAGGTCAAACCTGCAGCCCAGGGAAATTGGGTACCAAACCCCGCAATCAGTGGTGTCCCAGGTAGCTAATTCCTCCGGCCTGAAAGTCCCCCGGCCCAAAATAATTGGGTTCCGGAGCTCTCTGGTGGAGACGTCAGAGGAAGGCATTAGGGGAAATGTGCACCCTGAGTCCTCGGAAGGCTCCTAGCCAATTGAGGGGTTGAGTCTTACATCCAGGCTCGCAGCCCCTATTTTCTGGGTCTCAAACCAAGATAAGATTGGCTAGTACTCTTTAATAGGCTCCCCTTTAGATTGCACTCCAATAGCCCCTTTCATAACCCCTCCTGTCCTATAACCCCCCCTTTGCATAAAATGGAACCATGGGCTGCCAGGTCCCTTGCTTACCAATTCCAATTGTTGAATAAACTCCTGACTTTGCAAATCCTTTGTACTTTAAAGTTTGTTTAAAAATAAAGGTATTTATCTCAACTCCTGCTGTCGTCCCCACCTCCTGCTTTCCCTGGCCCGCCTGCCCATTGTTTTTTTGTTGGGCATTGTTCCAAGTATATTAATTTGGACCATTTCCTATTATTTACCCGTGCACCTGGTCCGTCCGCCCAGTAGTTTTAGCAAAAGAGGGGCACCTGCTGAAATCATGTTGTCACCTTGGTACAAAATGGCTATGTGGATACTGGGGCCTATTTCCCTCTTGTTCTGGTCCTCAAACCCTGTCTTTTGGAGCAAACTTTCCTTGATTTCTCAATCTTCTGAGTTTATTCCTGGTCTTTTTGTAAATTTAATTGAACATCTCATCCAGATTCCCATCAAACTGGGATCCTATGGGTTCTTCTCTTGGTTGTCTTCTCATCTTGAAGAATTGTCGCCACCTTTAGAATATGTTACTACTGAAACCCCTTCTTCTGACTTGGTCAATCCTTCCCCCTTGTGCCAAATCCCTGAGTCAAATGCAGAGGCCCCTTTCACTTGGGATTGCTCTCTGTGATACTTACTGGAGCCATGGTCATGGCTTTGGATGCATACTTCCCTCCTCTTTCACATCCGGTCTCCTTTGGGAGGCCCCTTCAAGCGGCTATCCCAGTCTTGCACTGGATGGCATCCTGGTGGTTGGTCCCACCAGGATGAGAGCCAGACTTTGTTAGTTGAGCCCCCCTATCTTAAAAAGGCAGAGTCAATCAATCCTGTGAGCTTCAGGTAAAGCACTCCCAGGAATTGACTATTCTGGCCAGTGGCGTCAGAGGTGGGTGGGGTTGAGATGGTGGGTTTGGGTTTCAGGGGTGGTTCCATGGGGACCAGGTAGGCAGCAGGATTATTAACCTTCCCATTGAAGATCAAAGGGTAGATGATGATTGCTTTGTCGTCACGGACAATTTGATAGGGTTCCTTGGGTGCGTTTGGGCAGGTGTACCACTGCAAGTCCTCCAATGTCCAAGGTTTGTGGTCAGGATTTGGGGGGTACTCAGTGAAATGCACAGGGCCAAATGGAGCATTGGGCTGATGGTAGTAGTCAAAGGCTTGGGTTTTGTCAACTGGAGTCTGGCTATCTATCCCAGTGGATGGGTACTGACGCTTGGGTGTATGCAGATGGAAGAGTATCAAAAATAGGTATGGAAGCAGATTGGTGAACCAAAGGTTCATAACAACTTTTATTTGATAAGAATGACAATATAGAACTTTTTCAGGTGCTTCTGGGTTATATACTTACTCACATGCAAGTGCCTCTGGGCATTCTTCTGGTGCTATCTGTGTGGCAAGGCTTGACATCTCCGGTTCTGCTGTTTGGTTGGCTGCTTCATGGTCATTTTTGGGGTTTTCAGGAACACTTGTTTGGCTTTTTGGTGGTCCATCTTGGCTTGGCTTGGCTGGCCATTGGTTTTAGCAGGTTTGGCTTCTGGGGTTATGGGGGTTTTCCCAATTTGATCACCTTTTTTGGGCTGGCTTGACAGGCTTTCCTGAGGCCAAGAAACTTGATTAAAAAAAGGGGTCCCCAATTGGGGACCCCAAATTACTTAATGGAGGGTGGGCTTGAACTGGGTTTACTGGGCAGCTAAAAATAGCCTGCCCAGGCCCAGCCAAACCCACCAAGGCTTGGGCATAGCTTTTGGGGCCCAGAATGGGCCCCACAGCTACTGCCAGGGCGGGAATGGTTCCCACACCTGGATTCACTTTGAAAAGCAAAAATCCAGGTGCGGGCAAATCTCCCCTACCCGCTAGCCCCGCCTGGTGGCTAGGAGCGGGTTTGATTCCCACCCGGGCATCAAAATTGTTACTTTTGTAACAATGATCTACTTGAACACTATGTGACATACCAATAACTATATAAAGCTCTTTTATATCTCAATAAAGATATCAATTTATTATAAATATATTTCTTTACATCATATTATATGCTTCTGTTGCAACCAAAATGGAATCACAGTTGCCAATGTATCTCACAATACACAAGGGGTGCTCAATAAGTTGCCTCATGATGGGTCTAACATGATATCTTCTCTTAATTTACTCAATTTGATGGGATCTTGTATTCCCTTATGAGAAGTGAGAGCAATTACAACAAAGATCCCAATAATAACTTTATCTCAAACCTGGTCACACATTAACTATATAACTGCCACTGGTACCACCCCCTTAGTGGCCTAATGGCTCTTTACCCTGGTATAAAACTCCTAATATTCTAAATAAAGATCATTTTATTCCTAACCCCTTTTTCTGTCCTCTCCTTGGACTGTTGTCTTCTGCCAACACAAATACTGAACTAGGAATAGTTCAGTTGCAACACTTTTCAGAAGTAGATACTCAACATTATCATAAATCATTAATTATTGAAAAGGGGAAGGAAAGTACTTAAGCATATCATTTCGTTTTTCAAAAATGATAGATATGCCATGAAAAAGTAGAGTTCCTTTTCTGGATGTTTATGAGGTTCGCCTTGGCTTTGATTACTTTGGTTATCACTGCAAACTATGATTTACATAGGTTATTTGATCTCCTCAATCAAAGCTTTTAATCAGGGGTTTAAATTGTTCCCCTGGATTGGATCTCAACGAATTAACATTTAAGTAACTTTATCCAAACCTTACCAGTACAATAGCGCATACAAGGCTCTTATGTTGAGCTGCTTGATCACCTCTACGAATAAGCTTGGTGCCCATCTTTTAACTCTAAAATACATGCTCTCGGTAAAGTGCTTATTGAAGCTAATTATTTTTGCTTTGTGATCTCTCTATTTCTTTCCCATGTTGAATAATAGTGCTGTCAGAAACTATTGATTCTGAGTGACGCCTAGAATCCAGCTGGGGCACCACACGCACGGTTTAAAAACATGTTTGTATGATAAATGGATACTTTATAATTAGAGGACAGCTTTTCGAATCGAAAGTTGACCATTTCATCTTGTCGAATTCTACAGGAGTGTAAAGCAAAATCAATTTTACAAAGTTGCACCCCGAACCGTGGTTCGGTTTTAAAACATACAACTCGCTTTCCATGCATAACAAGGTATGCGGGTTTTTTGTAGAAAGAATGATTCAATTCCCTGCATGTGAGAATTGCTTCCTTCTGAATTGACAGCACAGCCT
Organism: Entomophthora muscae; assembly: GCA_014839935.2. Classification (NCBI taxonomy): domain Eukaryota; kingdom Fungi; phylum Entomophthoromycota; class Entomophthoromycetes; order Entomophthorales; family Entomophthoraceae; genus Entomophthora; species Entomophthora muscae. The sequence continues at coordinate 26,030 of QTSX02005246.1, read as the reverse complement.
TTTGGCTTTGAAGAAAACATTTATGACAGGAGGCTTGAATATCAGAAAGAAGCTTGGTTTTGAACATATATAAGATATCGTAATGCACCATTCGCTTAGCTTGGTGAAGTATTAATAAAGAAATTGCTCGAGGAATCCAATTATATGCACTTAAATCCTGCCATCCAGTAGACGTATTATTGGATGTTTAAGCTTTAAGAAGTTGATACTTGGCCTTTTTACACATGATATAAAGTTAATATCGGATTGTAATATTTTAAATTACAATTATAACTTATACTCCTAAAGGGATGAAGCAAGTTCTTATTGGAATTGATAGGCAGCCATACCACATATAATAAAATCTATCTTTTGAAAGCGGTATCAAAAAGTAGCTCTAATCCATGCATCTAATAGAAGTAAACCCGCTTCAAAATTATCAATTTTGACGCTGAAGAAAGTTGTAATCGAAATACAAAGAGACACCCCCTGAAGCCAAATATTCTCAATAAATGTATTACAAACGATTAAAATATTACATCAAAGGTAGAAGCTATCTACAGCTAAGCAGTCGGGCAGATAATAAAGGTTTCCAAGCTCACAACCAATATGAGCACTAAACTTATTTTAAAAATAATCAAACAAGCTATTGCAGAAATCGGGTGAGGTAACATGGTTTCAGAGATTGCTTCATAGAATTAAGGTTTCAGGGATAGCAAACCGGTGCTGAAAAATAAGCCCTCGGAAAGCTTTATGGGAGTTAGTCGGTATATTTTAATGAATGTAAATAAGACATTTATTCGAAAGCTTTTTACTTAACAAATAAAAGTTACCGGCTCTATATGATAAGAAATCATAGACAAAGTAGCTATTTTATGGGAAAATACTAGAGCGCAGGAGTTTTGTGCTGATCCTATTAAAATTATGAACCGGCTGTCAAAATATGGTGCTATTTACCTGAGAGCTAGGATCTAAGGGAGCATTGACGGAATCCATGGTGGTATCATTTCTTTCAAGTTCATATAGAAGAGGGAGAACAACTACGAATGCAGTGGTCGATAAAACCCAGGCAGTTTTCCCACTGAGACGAAGAACACTAGCGCCAGTTGAGAATATAGAGCCTACGAAGTTTGAAACTTTGCGGCGCTGTGTGATAGGAATGATATCTTGAAGAGCCTTTAATCTTTCCCAGAATGTCTCCTCTTCAATCTCATCATCGTCATCAAATTCAGACTCCTCATGGTCTGAGTCTGTGTATTCGTCTTCAATAATGACAGACTCGTTGTAGCCATCTCCCATATCATGTAATTTAACCATTTCGACTAAGTAAAATGTGGTATGCCTGAGTGGAAGTTAAGTTGAATTCTTCAAAAAATAGTGAATCTTGTTAGACTCAAGCTTTGCAACTATGGTTGTAAGGTCAAGCTTTACTGCCCAAAGTTTATTTTCAGCCTCGAATTTTAAAAATCGATTAACTTTCCTGTACCTTTACTGGAGCTGCAGTGATAGCGTTAACGCCGAGCTCGTTGAATTTGATAAATCCAAGCAGATTGGCTAGCGCTAATTTAGCCCCTATAAAAGCGAATCCGCTTCACTTTAAACAAGCCGCTATTTTATTCCCTTAGTTTAATTTTGGGTTTTTTGTAGTTCACCGCTACAAAATTTTGGAGGTCTCACCTATCTTCCCACTTGGATTTTTCTTCTGTTTGTTGTTGTTGTGCGCCTGTTGTGATGCTGCCCCATGTTGTTGCTAAGTCTGCTAAGGCTTCCCCCTCCTCTTCTGCTGGGTTTCTCCTGGCCACCACCCCTTGGTTGCCCGCTATGAGTCCCTATCTTTCATTAAATTCTGGGCTACTCAGAATGTGAGACATTTTAGGGGTGATGGATATAAGGCTTGGGTCTGCTCTTTTGAGAATCACTGCAACAACTTTGCATATGGCTGATACTGCTCATTTAAAGAAAGTTGGATCACTATTACACAATAAAGCTTACCTCTGGCATCAAAATCATATTTTCTCTAGTTGAGAGAACTAGAAAACCAAGGCCCACATGCACTTTGTGACCCATAAGCCTGACACCTGCAACTGTCTGAACCAGATTAAAATCTCTCAGTTCACCAGCATGCAGGACTTCATTGTTGCTTTCCAGGATGCAGCCTTTGCTGTCCTCTCTCAGAATGTCAAGTCTATTACTACACTAATCACACTACTACTACTGAACCTCTTCAAAAGTTTATTAGGATTCCCAGCTTTGAAGCTTCCTTGTCTTCCCCCTACATGGCTCTCATTTATAAATATAACCTAGCACCCTGGATGGCACATATAGTATTGTTTGCCAGCAATATGGTATTTATGTTGACTGGAAATTGAACAAAGACAATATCATAGTCAGCATTTTAAAACCCCTTTGCAAATGAAGCAAATGCCAAGAGGAAGATAGCCCTTGCTGAACTCATGAAGGCAAAGATCAAAGATTCTCACAGCAAGTTTGAGCCAATGTTCTTTGCTCAAGATTGTGGACCCTGCATGCTCCATGATACCTCTGCCACAACCCAGCACCAACTTTACCTGCTACAACTGTGGCAGATTAGGCCATATTCTAAGGCATTCACCAGTGCCTGCTCCATTTGCAACAAGCCTAACCACCCCAACTTCTTCTTTCTCCACCACTACCACCCTGATCCTGGTCAATTTCATCCCTAAATTATGATTACTGGACAAGAGTACACTGCTGAAAAGTGTACCTTTTCCTCTTATACCACCCCCAACCTATAATAAAAAACCAAATCTGATTTTTTTGTTGATCCCAATGTCCCAATTTCCCATTTGAACTAATTGACCCTAGAATGATTTTTCTCATTGCCTATCCCCAGACCATGACAATACTTTCATGTTAGAGTAGTAACTCTGAAGATGCCATTATATGTGTGATGCCCCTGCTCCTGAAAGGACATCAAGGTATGTCCTGGTCAAAGCCTGGAACTGGCTGGGTTGGAGTGACATTCAACAAGTGACCAAGTTCCAGCACTACAGCATTAAAGTGATACTGAAGCTTTGCAAACCCCACCATGGCTTTTATAATCATCATTCTAGCATCTGCATCATATATAGTTCCATTGGTTTGTCTCTGCCCTTCTTTGAAAGTGTACATCTCTTGAAACAGCCCTACAAATTCACTTTGCAAAAGCTCTTGCCCCTTGATGTAAGCTTCAGATATTTTGTTGTCCTAGACCATTATTTATCAGGTTTCTGGCTGCGTGCAAACTTCCTGCAGCCCTGCCTGCATTGATATTCCTGCCTAACACTTGGATAATAGATATACAAGAAAGATTTCATGACAAAACTAACCTTAAATATTAGGGGTTAAAACTTTTCATTAAAACAGAAGGCGGCCCCCTTAGAAACTTTCAGACTTTTCACTGTTCTGAAGTTCTTTTGACCAGCTGATCCTTCATCTATGTCTTCTGGATAGCCCAGAAGATCTCCAGTCATGCTCTGGATGTGTAGCCACCAAGATTCAGCTTGGGCGCCTTTACTGAGGTTGGGATCCCAAAGGTTCCACCAGAAAGATCCCTCAACTTCCCATTCAGCCACTCATTTGTAGCCTTTGATTCTCAGAGTTTCCCTTTCAGGATGCCTTTCTTCAAAAGCTTAAGCTATTCTGCGCCCACTTAATTCTATAATGAAATAAGCTCCTAGACTTACTCCCTCAAATGCCTAAAACTTTGCCTTAATGTTTTCTGAATCATTTTTTAAGCTTCAATCTTCTAACCAATGATATCTGTCAGTAACATAAGCATTGGATCTAACCAAGGATTGCAACACCCCTTTTTTATAAGGGGCCAAACCAATCAAAAACAGATTCTTTTCTAGTAAAAATGATGAATCAATACCACAACTGCACAATTGTTTTGCTGCTTCCCACTCTACGTCTGCTGGAGCTGTTTTCTGCCTTTCTAAATGGGGCAGAAAGATGCCCTGTCAACTATTTTTTTGCTGACTGATTTTCAGTCAAATCTTATCCATCTATAATTTTCTTACATGTAATTTTTTTACTTTACAGCAATAAAAAATAAATAAAGTCTTTCCTTTAAAAATTATTCTTTGATACTTTTAATTTTCTTGTGTTATTTTCTAGCAGTGTAATTTGGTTTAATTAGCTTTCAAATCAGGAAATATATAAAATTGAGCCTCAAAAACACAAAAAATTGAAATTAAATAGTTATATGCGTTAAGCATAGCTTTTATTAGTAAATAAATTAAATTTAAATTTTTGATTTACTGTAAAAATAAAAACTTTATATATGAAGAAAATTTCAGATGGACCAGATTTGACTGAAAATCAGTCAACAGAAAAATAATTGACAGAATATCTTCCTGCCCCTTCTAAATGCAGATATAGCTCTGTGTCAGGATTGACAATTCTTCCTCTCTGGAAACCCGGGCCCAGGAGCAGGAATCAAACCCTGACCCTGGATTCCTTTGGGCCGCCAGGCCTGTGGACTGCTGGACTGCCTTCCCATGTTTGTCTGGGATTGAGCCCCCACAAGCTGATACTGAGAATGTTGACCCATGCAGTAAAAAGAGCCAAACCAAAGAAATTATTGCACCAAATGGAAGACTAATCACAGCACCCAATGAAGGTACTGATTTGGCAACTATTAGTTTCATAAACTTGAAGTCTAAACCAGCAACCAATCAAGAGCCAACCCAGGAAAGAGGCACAGGCCTGGTCCCATGACCACAACACTAAAGCAAGATAATCAGGTAGCCAAATCAAGATTATTAACCAATGAAAGAACTCCTGGTCTGAGTGCCATTTTGCTGCCTTTGGACCCAAGCACCCAGTTCCCCCGGCCCTGCCCTTCCAAATGCCCTGATGAACCCCCCCATAGAAAATGGTAAGTTTGGAGGTGGGGCACTATATAGACCCAAAGACCCTGTGCTCCAAACTTATTGCCATTTTTGAATAAAGGTTATGTTATTTTGGCCCATACAGCTATTGCCTTTTTTGTATTTGCTGTCTACCAATTCAGTTCAAGATCTCCTGGCCTGCCTACCCCACCACCCACTGTTTTCTGTCCTCCTGTTGTACCCTTTGGACCCGTCCATCATACCAACTACCCTCTAAAGTCTGAATACAAGGAATACACCCTGGAAAAGATACTCAAACTTGATCCCCTGGCCCGCATAAAATCCACAATTAGATACAACCAACAAGGCCTGTGGTCCTGGGTGGGGAATTCCGCCTCCTACCTTTTAAAGTTAGCTCCCCTCTTATGGTGGGCATTGCCCGCAAAAAACACGGCCTGTGTTACCCCTGAAAACAATGGGCTGGCCGCTCAAGACTAGATCCCTGACACTCTGCCATATAATAACACATACTACTTTAAATTCAGAACCAGAACATAAAAATGCAGGATTGTCAAATCCTTGGTCTAATTTTTGAATCACTTTTGTGGGATAGCCTTTTTTAATTAAATTGAATTCTTTGTATTTTTATCTGGATTTTTAAAATGCAAGAACTCATAGACACTTTGCAAAGTTCAAGTCAAACTGCATATTTCCAATGGATGAAATTAATTAACTGGAATCAGATTTGAAGTCTTCAAATCCATCAACCATTTTCATTAAGTTTACAATGTTTTTTGGAATTGCGAGATTGTCAAATCCAAGAACCAAATTTCAAATCACTTTTGAATGCCACTAGTAAACTCAGATATTAATTGCAGGAACTGGAATCCAAATTGAATGTACAGTAAGAAACCAGGACAAATTAACCAAAATCAAGAAGCTCCACTCTAGATAAAATCAAATGAAAAATACAATCTCAACAACCATGTTTATACATGAAATTAAGTGAAATGTAAAATTGTATAAACTGGAAATGATGCTATCAGAAAATTGTGGACCATGGTATTTTATCATCCGCCAGATGATAACCTAAGTCTTCTAACATTAGGAATGCACAGAGAACCTGTGACTTTAGTGTAACCTTTGGCCCAGAATATTTTGTTGCCATCAGAAGTAGCAAGTCTGACAGGGCCCAAGGCCCAAAGGATTTGGGACGTTTCTTCCTACTTATGGATATAGGTTCATAACTAGTTATTGCTATATTTTACTAAAGATAATTATACTGTATGACAACAGGATCATCTTTTGCTCTCCACTTAAAGCCTAAGAGAGGATCACATTAAGGAAATAAGACTTGGATCAATCATCAAGTCAATAAGGAATCATCAGTCTTTTATTCTAATGGACTGGCTTTAAGGCAGCCCGCCTGCACACATGCTATCCAAGTTAGCTCACAACACTAAAAGAGACTGAAGTAGCATTAGGGCAACACAGCAGGAGGCCCAGCCTTTTTGGGGTGGTTTTAACGGAAGGCTAACTTGACATCTTGCACAGATTGGTATCCTTTCTGTCTACCTGGGCCACTTCCAGGGCTAGCTAGCCAGTGGTTGGCTACTAAATCACAGAGATGATTATTTTACTTAATCAGAGCTATTCTAATACAATAGGCTCAAAGCCTTTTATCTTAGAGTGGTTGGCCTGACGGCCTAGTCCATGTTGGACTCTTCTAGATGTAATGCAGATGACAGTTCATATGACGGCCCTCTTGTTCTAGGATTCATTTAAAGTTTTATAATAGTAATTATTATGGGAAGCATGTTTGAGGTAGTGGTTGAGGTGGATTAATTAATGTGTAGTAATTTCATATAACATTAATTAATTGTAATGCATGAATATGTTGATGCCAGGATATGATTTAATCACTGATCCCACAAACTTGCGGCCTGCATTATTTTGTTGAAGCCCCTCCTAAGAGCAATTAACTGCTGGCCCGCATTATTTGTTGAAACCGTTAATTAGTCAATATCCAGAAATCCTGACAGATGCAATATTCTGCACTCTAAATCACTAATATAGCAACCACACAACCATATAATGATATATGAGCTACCCTCCTGATGATGCAGAATTTTTTTAAAAGTTTTTTGGCCCCTGGCTATGCTAGGGGCCATAAAACTTCTTTTCAAGGAAGAAGGAGAGGTGGGAAATAAAAAACTCAAAAGTGAAATATCACTGGATTACTACACTATGTGTTAATGAATTGCTATTAAGGATACTTGATTACAGTATATTTTAAAAAACACTGATAATAAAATAGAATTATATATTACAATCCATCTTATCACATTGTCTTTTCCTTGATGTATTGATAGCTCATTTGCTGTTAATAATGTGCTTGCTTTTAATTGGATAGTTTTACCTCCAGTTGCCTTGGTAATAGGAAATCAAGTTGCCTCCCTGAAACCAGCTGTGGTTGTAGAGGCAACTTGATTTCCTATTACCAAGGCAACTGGAGGTAAAACTATCCAATTAAAAGCAAGCACATTATTAACAGCAAATGAGCTATCAATACATCAAGGAAAAGAAAATGTGATAAGATGGATTGTAATATATAATTCTATTTTATTATCAGTGTTTTTTAAAATATACTGTAATCAAGCATCTAAATTTTAGCCGCCCTAAAATGGAATAGAGGGATTTTTGAGAATGCCTATGACTCCTAAAAGAGTTAGCACAAATCCACTCTAGATCCTTTAGCATCCTTTTTGAGAGACCCATAAATTATATTTATTTTGAATTCACCTCATTTTTGATTTGAAATTTGGTTCTTGGATTTGATAATCCCGCAATTTCAGATTTGTTAATTTTTACATGATGTCTATGATTTGTTTGTCATACAGAAAATCTCAAATTGTACATTAGAATCCCACATTTCTGATTCATGTATCATGCATTTGTTTGCTGTGTTTTGTCTTTTTTTAGTTGAGTTATCTGCTCAAGAGATTTGAAATGTGCCAATTTAAATAAATAAATAAAATCAAATTAAATGGTTGATTTTATTAAGTATTTTAATTTTCACTCAGCTGAGTTGCCTGCAAAAGTGATTTTAAATTCAGACCAAGGATTTGAAAATCCCGCATTTTTACGTTTAGGTTCTGAATTTACAGTATTTGACCCATTGCTCCTCAATCTGAATGTGAGCTGGAGTGCTACCAACCAGCTTTTTAATTTGGGGCCACTGTGAAAAACTGATTGCATTCTAACCTTTCTTTCTAGGGCTATGTCAATGATTCTCTTTCTGTTAGAGTTGTGTAAATAAGGTCCAAGCTCAAATAAAAGTTGTGGGGATAAATTGCCCAGACTAAAATCAGAACTGAGAACAAAGATGTACACTGAAGCTTTAAACCTACAAATCTACAAAGGAATGAAACAAAATGTGAAATGAAGATAATCAAGGACACAGAAAACAGGAGGTGTAGATGGACTACTAAAAAGAAACAATTTTGAGATAAGGGGTACAAAACCTGCTGGTCCTGTGTGAAGACTTTTCTCAACCATGCCAAGGCAGCAGCCATGGCCTGAGAAGGGGGTATCTTTGACCCCAGGGTGGCTTTCATATATTGGGGAATGTTTTTATTGTGTAGGTAAAACTACCTGAAAGCAAGTTTTCAGAGGGGAAATGTGGGACTATAACTCAACTGGGGGGGCAAACTCAGATCCGATTGGCTGGCTGGAAATATTTTCACCTCTTGGTCAAAGACTTCTGCCAAAGCGTCAATGGCGTCATAATTTGACATTTTTGGGCAACTGGCTGGTTGACCGCCAAGCGCTACTGTAAATTCAGAACCTGAACGTAAAAATGCGGTATTGTCAAATCCTTGGTCCAAATTTCAAATCACTTTTGCAGGCAACTCAGCTGAGTGAAAAATAAAATATTTAATAAAATCAACCATTTATTTTGATTTTTTTGGTTTATTTAAATTGGCAAATTTCAAATCTCTTGAGCAGATAACTCAACTAACAAAAGACAAAACTCAGCAAACAAATGCAGGATACATGAATCAGAAATGCAGGATTCTAATGTACAATTTGAGATTTCCTGTATTTCAATTGAATCATAGACATCATGTAAAAATTAAAAAATCTGAAATTGCGGGATTATCAAATCCAAGAACCAAGTTTCAAATCATAATTGTGGTGAATTTGAAATAAATATAATTTATGGGTGTCTCAAAAAGGATGTTAAAGGATCTAGAGTGAATTTGTGCTGATTCATTTGGGAATCATAGGCATTCTCAAAAATCACCCTGTTCCAGTTTAGGACGGCTAAAATTTCAATTGTAATATTCACCAACTTAACATACTTAACAATAAAATTGACTAAAATATACATTCCTCTTTTTGAGTTTAAAATTTTAATAAAAATTCATTATGTCTTCTTTCAATAACAACCAAGTTGACAAGCTGTTCCCTGGCCTTGAAAAAATCATGTAGGGCTACACTGGGTCTCTTAACAGTGAAGCCTCTGTCTATGGCCACTCCAAGCCCGCAGGCCCCTCTGCAAGCCCCACCCAGGAGTGTGTTCTTTCTCCTGCAACTTCCAGCATGGTTCTGTTTGCCCACCATGCACAGGCAGCTGCCAATCCAAATCCCTTATCAGCAATGGCATCCAGAACCAGCCATTTTAACCATGGGGTCACCCAGATAGCCCAGAATCCCAAAACAGCTAATCAGATGACATTGACCAGTTCCCAAGATGAACATATCCCTCCCCCAGCCAATCAGCCTGCAAGATACAGAAGAAAATTGATCACTCAGAGATTGTTCTTAAAATGGTTGAAAAGCAAGGGATCCTTATGTCTCTCAGGGAAATTGCGGCTGCAATGGGGTTTGCAAAGTCCACTGTGGCTGCAACCCTGAGAGCCCATGACAACTGTGGCCCCCCTACCAAGAAGACCCCAACTGGTGCCTGTTTTTCAACTGAAGGTGAAAAAGACCACCCTCTCATGATGGCTATTATGGAGCGTGACCTTTAGATGCCCTTGGTCCAGGTCTGTCTCCAACTGGGACTCCACGGCATTTTCACCAATAAGAGAACAGTGAATTTGTGGATGCATGGAGTTGTGGTTGCTGCCAGACTCTTACCCAATCAGGTTCTCAGTGGCCCCAGTTTAATGGACACTGACCCCTATGATTCTAGAATCATTAATTTTATCAAAGGAAGGGCAATGAGGTCTTGTAATGATGTAATCTTCCTTTTGTATGCCAAGATATCTGCAAGTATTCAAGACTATGGAGAGAAGCATATCCAGTCTGACATGTACAAGCGCGGCCCAATCTTGTATTGTTTTGTTGGGGTTTTATTGGCAGTTTCCCCATTGGGCGTCAATTATTACTCTGCGTTGTCAAACACAGCAGATGGGTATGCCTACCAGATGGAGCTCAAGGCCATGCTGGAGGAGTGGGCTACCCAAAACACTGTGTACACAGTTGAAATAAGTGCCAAGATGGAGCACCAGGAATGGGCAACCCAAGAAATCAGGGCTGCGGGGCATAACTGTTGGTCCTATCCCATAAATCACTCCAACATGCATCTTGCAGATGTATATCTCTATAATTTTGGTTCCACTCTCAGGTGCTTAAAGCCTGCCACATACAATGAACTGTGCACCCAAATTTATAAGGGTTATGAGCTTTTCCCTTTTGTGTTTGTCCAGGACCTATCAGATCTTGTTGTTTTTTATGAAAGTGATAGTGATAAGTCCAGAAAGGACTCCCGCCTCCCCCCACGCCAATTCATCCGTTTCACCAAGCCTGCATATGTGACAGAAGACAAATTTGAGCAATTGAAGCAATCAGCTCTTTCTGACCCTTCCCAGTCAACAAACCCTGCCTTCCCAACCCCCCGTCAACCCACCTGCCTTTCACCCTGACTCCCAAGCCACCACCCATTCCCTCCCCACTATCTCTGATGCTGCCCCTTTCACAGGCGCAGATGAAGGCCATGTTCTTTCCAACCATTCCCTCCCCTACTTGTCATTTGATGAGTAAAATAAAACTTTTCTTTGTGCCAACTTATTAAAATTGATTTTGTTCTTTCAGTTCATAATTAATAATATATTTTTTTACATTGCTAGCATTCCCCATATGTAAAGAATGTTGTACATTTGATGTGGTAACATATACTTATTTCCATGGATATTTTCATCATCATTAATAAATTAAAGATCATAAATGTAAATATTGCATTAGAATATTGCAATTAGACCTCAACTCTTGATATTTTGATATTATGTGCATAAATTAATGCATTTTGTTTAATAAAATCCATTGTAAACTTGGCCTTTTCCATTGTAATTTAATGAAATGAACTGTGTTTATATTAGAGAGCCACTAACACTTAGTACAAATGTCAAGGATCTGGATGTACGAGTATTCCAGCTATTGTCATCACACCTAACATTAGTCATTGCCCAATTTGGTGCCTTTCCAATATACAATTTGACATACCAGAAATGGCAACAACCCAATATCACATGACTGTCCAGGTATCCAGCAACTCAAACCCATCCAGCAAATGACCAGCCCCTGGATTTGATATAACTAAAATCCCTGCCATAGCTAAAGCTTCATAAGTCTAAAGTATTATCCAATAAAAAATACTTCTTCTCTTCCTAATTCTATATTCAAAGCTTCCCCAAAAGGCGCTCCTTATCACTGGTAGCACTACAGGTTTTGACCACGCTGATGAAAGAGAAAATGACTGAACAGAACCTGCCCATCTTTGCCCACGTGCTCAACCAGGCCACATTCCAGGATACCTGGAAAACGTACTTCCGCACCCACAACATTGATGAAGATATTCCTAATGGATGCACCATATTTGAAGGACTGTTCATGCCCAAAAAATGCACCAAGATTATTCAATACAGTTTCTCTCTACAATCACAAACAAACACACAACCACCTATTGCAGGCAAAGTTGCCAACATCAAATACATTGGTATTGACAAGTTCTTTGGTAAAAATAAAGAAAACATCATCAACTGGCTAGACCACTCAGCCGCTAAACTCCACGCCAGCCGCATTCCCCACAAAAAATGGGTCCAAGAAGCCAGAAAGCGCCTATACAAGGCCACAGCTAACTGGTTTGCAACCTGGGTTGGCTCACAAACTGACAACCAGCTTGACAACTGGGAAGAGCTCAAAGCCAACATCACCCACAATTTCTGCGTCACTGAATCTCTCCAAGACATTGCAATACAGCTCAGTGATCTTCCTCAGAAGACCACTATCACAGCTTACGCCAATGAATTTGAGGAAACACATTGCAAGATTCAAAACCCAGCACAAGCTGACAATGTACACACCAGAGCCTCATTCATCAATAGAATGAAACCCTCTGTTGCTGCCCTCATCCGCCCAGAGGCCACCACCTTTATGCCCGTGCTCATTGCAGAAGCCAAACACGCGGAAAAACGCGCAAGCATAGAATATGCTGCACACAACGGCAACCACTCCTCAAACAAGAATGGCAGAGACAACTCTAATGGTAACAAGAGCTAGAACACCAATCATAGCAACAGCAACTCCAATTGTAACAATGGCAATTGTAGCCAAAGCACAAACCGCTCCCTTCCCAAGAAAGAGGACACTGCCAAAGTTAACAACACCAAAGTAGCAACCCACTATGAATCTGACCCCACATTCTCTGACCTCAAAGGTCTTGAAACAGAGGAACAGGGAAAAGAGGAGGGGGAACAGGCTTAAGTGCCCCTGTCTCCCCCCAACTTGACAAGAAACTGTACCAAGGCATGAACTTTGCTGCTTGCATCCCACGTGTCCCGCAATCCCCCATTTTTATGAACATAAAAATTAAAGATCACTCACAACTTCTTGTCTATCCATGCACTTACAAATCACATACACAACACACTATGGTTAGAAAACCTTTTTTAACCAAGTACAAAATACCAGTTGTCAAATCCAACTTCAAATACGCCAGAATGGCAGACAAATCAAAGGTTCTACTCAAAGGTGAAACAATTTCCTTCAGAATTGACCTCCAAGGCATACAAACGTCCATCAAAGGACTTGTCATGAACAACATAAACTACAACATTGTAGCAGGCATGGACTGGTTCACCCAAGTGAATCCCAGTGTATGTTGGAAAACAAAAATCATGACCATCAAACACAACGGAGTCAATTTTAACATCCTAAAAGAACCTAATGACCTCATTCCAAGAGACACAGTATTTGTCCAGGTCATAAACCAAGATGACTATGAACATCTAACCAAAGACAGTACCCTCCACATAATGAGGTAATCCAAATTTAATAAGATACAAACACAAAAGATCCAATGCCCAGAACTTGTGGCACTCCTAAATGAATACACTCATGTATTCAAGGAAGAACTCACTGAGTTACCCCCCAAACGGGAGGTCAAACATGGCATCAGCTTATGCAAAGACATGCCCAAAACTGCACCCCTTTATGACTCTCTCCCATGGAGACCCAAACACTTAAAGCCCACATTAAGGACAATCTAGCCAAAGGATTTATTTGTCCGTCTGAATCCCCATGGGGGCAGCAGTTTTCTTTGTAAAGAAGAAAGAAGGATCTCTTTGCTTAGTTACTGACTACAGAGCACTAAACGCAAGTACAGTAAAAAATAAATACCCACTTCCCCTCATAGAAGACCTATTTGCAAGGCTCTCTGGAGCAAAAATTTTCTTAAAAATTGACCTCACATCTGGTTATAATCAAGTTGAAGTTAAAGAGAAAGACATACCAAAGCCCGCATTCTGCACACAATTTGGGTTGTTTGAATGTAAAGTAATGAACTTTGGGATGACCAACGCTCCCACAAAGTTTGTCACCATGATGAACCAAGAACTAAAAGGTCTCTCAAATACATTATGCTACCTTGACAAAATCATCATATTTTCAAAAACAAAAAAGAACACCTCACACATGTCTTCAAGACACTCAATCAACTTGCAAAGCATAAACTATACACTAAGCCTAGTAAGTGCCAATTTATGGAAAAGGAACTCCTGTTCTTGGGCCACATTGTCTCTGACAGTGGCATCAAAGCAGATCCAGACAAAATTAAAGCCATAAATAACATGCAAGGCCCCACCTCTGTGAAACAGATAAGATGCTTTCATGGTATGGTAGCTTACCTAAGGAAATACATCAAAGACTGCAGAACACTAACCACACCAATCAATGACCTAACCAAAGGTAATGCCAAAAAGAAATTCATCTGGACTCCAGAATGCAACAAGAATTTATAACTATTAAAACCAAGCTTTGATCAAAGCACCAATCTTGCAATACCCTAATAACAACAGGTGCTACAAGCTTGAGTCAGACGCTAGTGACACCGCCATTGGCGCAGTCCTATGCATCTGCCAGCCAGGATAACAAGATTTCCTGCCAGAATGTTACAAAAGCAGAAAACTAACAAACACTGAGCAAAGGTATCCAATACACAATAAAGAATTGCTAGCAATATACCACACATGCAAGAAATAGAGATGTTATCTCAAAGGAAACTTGAACGTCTGAGTGCTAACTGACCACAAATCCTTAATCTATTTCAAAACTCAGAACACACTTGCACAGCAACAAACCAAATGGATGTCCCTGCTGGAACAGCTTAATTTTGACATCCAATACAAAAAGGGGGCAGAGCTGGTCACAGCCAATGCTCTCTCTAGGCTATGCCAGCCAAGAGAGGATCACCCTGACCACCTGGACCCTGACTAGCCCAACCTATGCAACACTGAGTACAAGACAAAAGGAAAGGATCCCTCCACACACCAACTAACCCATGATACGCTAGTAAGAAATGAAAAACATTTCCATGTATCAAATGGCATGGTATACCAAATCATCAAGGATAAACACATTCCATACATTCCACTTGCACAAAGCGTTGACACTATACTAAGACACCACTGTCTGCCAGGACACACAAAGGCTAACAACATATATCTCACTTTAAAAGATATAGTATGGTGGCCCAACCTGAAGCAAGACATAATTGATGTTCTAAAGAAGTGCACAGTGTGTGAAAAATACACCAGCACCAAGGCGCCACAGCCACCAGTCAACCCAGTACCTGACCCTGAACCATTTAAGGTTTGGGGACTGGACATAGTGGGACCTTTCCCAGAAACCAAAACAAATCAACGTTTCCCAATTGTAGCCATTGACTTTGCCACACGTTGGCCCATCTGCTGGGCAACAAAAGATCACAAGGCAGAAACAATAAATTGATTCATCAATAAAGCAATCATAGCAGACTACGGCACTCCAGACTACATCATAACAGATGAAGAAAAAGAGTTAACAGGCCACATAGAAAACAACAATCTAAAAACAAAGAACATCAAACACTCCACAACCTTGCCCTACAGGCCACAGGCCAACAACAGAGTTGAACACCTGAACAGCAGCCTTATCAGAACCCTGGAGAAAATAATGGATGGCAAAGCCAAAGACACATGACCACTCTATGTGAAACATGTATTACTAGTATCCCGGGTTTGTACCAATAAAGGGACAGGCCACTCACTGTTTGAACTAAAATATGGGTACAAGCCAGAAATGGTCACCTGCAATAATCAATCATATGTGAAGATCCCCCAGGGAAACCTCCCACAGTAGAACAGAAACCAGCTCTACAACACATATGTCTCAAAGCCAAACTGGCAGAAACAAAGAGACTCAAAACCCAAAGGGTAACCTCAACAGAGAACCAGCCTTTAGCAGGTACCACGGCATCCTGACTACCAGTCTTGACACAGGGAATGAGGACCTTTGTGTAGAAGGTGGGATCACGCTTGGTTGCGCTGGCGCCGTCAATGGTGACATAAGACACAGGCACAGATGGCTCCTCAGTTGTGGCCAATGGCTGATAAGAGGTATCAAAGATGCAGGGCAGGAAGTAGCAACTCTTGGGTCAAGAGTGCAGGGCCGGGTGAAAACTGGGTATACAGTGGAGGTGTAAGTAACCTTAGTGTTCCCGGTGACCCTGGTGTAGGAGACTTTTGTGGCAGGCCTTGAGAGTGGCTTCTGTCTGGGATTCAGGCTGGTTGATTGGGCTTGGGATGAGGGAGGTGGTTGGCCGGCAATGACACCTTGGGAGGCCTGTGTATTGGTATGACTCCCCTTGAGTTGGGTTCTAGGTCTGTTCTTGGACCCTCTGGGACGCCCTTGTAGATGGGCTTCCCCGCAGCTGGTGCAGGAGCAGGTTGAGAATCAATTGATGGTCCATAAAAATAAAATAAAAAATATATTTTAGATTAAATATGTATTTATTTGGATTTATTGGTTTAGTTGTGGGTAGTTATTTTCTCTTGAGTTAGCCTCAAATAGTAACAGAATTTCTATATCCATGATTTGAAGTGAATAATATTGTATACTTTCTGGGTTTGGATGATTTTAAAGGTTAATAACTTTTCATGTCTAAACATGTTTGTTGAGATTGAATTTTTCATTTGATTTTAGTTGTGGTGGAGATTCTTTATTTGGGTTGGTGTTTCCTAGTGTGCTTAGTGTACATTAAATTTGGATTCCAGTTCCCGCAATTAATATCTGAGTTTACTAGTGGCATTCAAAAGTGATTTGAAATTTGGTTCTTGGATTTGACAATCCCGCAATTTGAAAAAACATAGTAAACTTAATGAAAACGGTTGATGGATTTGAACACTTCAAAACTGATTCCAGTTAATTCATTTTGTCCATTGGAAATATGCAGCTTGACTTGAACTTTTCAAAGTGTCTATGAGTTCCCGCATTTTTAAAAATTCAAATAAAAATACAAAGAATTCAATTTAATTAAAAAAGGCTATCCCGCAAAAGTGATTTGAAATTTGGACCAAGGATTTGACAATCCTGCATTTTTATATTCAGGTTCTGAATTTACAGTATATGTCTATAATATAATCAAACGTCACGTCATTATATATAAATAATAATTTTGAGTCCTAATAAAAACAAAATAAATAAAAATAAAACCAAATAAAACCCAGAGCACCCATTTATCTGATTGGCTTGGAGGCCAGGGCTTTGGGGAGGAAGGATTCTGAGTGCTCAAAGAAAGCTGCCACCACATCAGGTGGCATTGAAAATGACTGACCTCAAGGATGTTGAAGAGATCCTTGGTGTCCTGAGGGAGGCCTTTCTTCACCTTATTTTTGATCCACCCAAAGACCTCCTCAATTGGGTTAGGGAATGGAGAATATGGGGGAAGAGGAGTTGCATTGAACAGTCAGCCAGGTGGTGGCTGGCCAAATGGCTGTTTTTGTCAATGGGGGAACTTGGACACAACCAGATCCACTTTGTGGAGCCCAACATTATCCAACACAACATTGTTGGTTGTACTGTGGTAATTGATCCAGAGATACTCCTTGACAGGTTGGAGAAAATTAAGAAAAGTCCCGCTATTGTGGGAACCCTTGATCATCTGATACTGGTCCAACCTGTGAGGACCAAGAAGCACTACCATGGAATAAGTCTGGGAACAGACAGCTGCACAATGAGCTATGCCGTCCTTGGATCCCTTCTTGACCCACCCATGCCTAGACCTGAGTGAGGAGGAAAATGACAACTTGTTGATGTAGAAGAACTGGACATTCCCAGTCTCCTTTAGTGCCAGATATGTCTTGGCATAAATGTGTCAATCCTCAATGGTCTTCTCATTATTTCTGTTGAACGGCAAAACTCCCAGTACTTTCCAGGAGAAGCCCAAATCAACCATTGCTTTGTAAACAAGGGTTTTAGAAACAGAAAGCCCAAACTCTGTGGCAAGCATTGATTGGACAGCAAGTGAGTCCAGGTGGCACTCCTTGGTAACCCACTGCTTGATTGCCTTGAGATGGGTGGGCTGAAGTAGGCTGGGCTGCCGCTTAGCCTTGGAAGATTTTGAAATTTGCCAAGTGTTGCCATACTTGGTGTTGATGTTGGCAATGTATCTGGCTGTGACATCAAATTGGGACGCAATATCCCAAACCACCATTCCCCTGGTCAAGCAGTTGAGGAGAGCTTCACACTCACTATCTGTCAACCAACACTGGCCCTTGGCAGGTACCGCGGCATCCTGGCTAGCAGGCTCAACACAGGAGATGGGGACCTTCATGTAGAAGGTGGGATCATGCTTGGTTGCGCTGGCGCCGTCAATAGTGGCATAAGACACAGTCACAGATGGCTTTTTGATGATGGCCAATGGCTCATATGAGGTATCAAGAACGCGGGGGCAGGAAGTAGCAACTCTTGGATCAAGAGTGTGGGGCCTGGTGACAACTGGGTATACAGTGGAGGTGTAAGTAATCTCAGTGTTCCCAGTGAACTTTGTGTAGGAGACTTTGGTAGCAGGCCTTGAAAGTGGCTTCTGTTTGGGATTCAGGCTGGTTGATTGGGCTTGGGATGAGGGAGGTGGTTGGCTGGCAATGACACCTTGGAAGGCCTGTGTATTGGCATGACTCCCCTTGAGTTGGGTTCTGGGTCTGTTCTTGGACCCTCTGGGACGCCCTTGTAGACAGGCTTCCCCGCGGGCTGGTGCAGGAGCAGGTTGGGAATGTGATTGACAGTCCATAAAAATAAAATAAAAATATATATTTTAGATTAAATATGTATTTATTTGGATTTATTGGTTTAGTTGTGGGTAGTTATTTTCTCTTGAGTTAGCCTTGAATAGTAACAGAATTTCTATATCTGTGATTTGAAGTGAATAATATTGTATACTTTCCAGGGTTGGGTGATTCTAAAGTTTAATAACTTTTTATGTCTAATTATGGTTATTGAGATTGAATTTTTCATTTGATTTTAGTTGTGGTGGAGCTTCTTGATTTGGGTTGGTGTTTCCTAGTGTGCTTAATGTACATTAAATTTGGATTCCAGTTCCTGCAATTAATATCTGAGTTTACTAGTGGCATTCAAAAGTGACTTGAAATTTGGTTCTTGGATTTGACAATCCCGCAATTTAAAAAAAATAGTAAACATAATGAAAATGGTTGATGGATTTGAACACTTCAAAACTGATTCCAGTTAATTCATTTTGTCCATTGGAAATAATAAGGAGCACCTTTTAGGGAAGCTTCAAATATAAAAGTAGGAGGAGAAGAAGTATATTTTATTGGATGATACTTTAGACTTATATAGATTTAGCTGTGGCAGGGATATTAGTTGGACCAAACCCAGGGGCTGGTCATGTGCTGGATGGGTTCAAGTTGTTGGATACCTGGACATTCAGGTGGGATACACTATCTAGAAAGACGCAATCTAGAAAACGTTATCTAGAAAACACCATCTAGAAAGATGCCATCTAGAAAATGTGTCCTAAAACGCCATCTAGAAAGACGCCATTTAGAAAACGCCATCTAGAAACCCTATGGCAAATTTCTGGCAGAACTGTGTCAAATAACTTAAAAATTAATAAAACCCCCCCCAAAAAATCCAGAGTAGTAAGAAAAACATATTGCTAGACTCAAAAAATCCAAAGATTTCAAATATACAATACTAATGTGGGATCATCTAGTACCAAATTTAGTGTGCAAATCTCCAAAGTCAACACACCCCAAAAACTGTGATATTTCCATATTTAAATTTGCTCCTATTTTTGTATCAATTTACTAAAAATTAAGTAAAAATTAAATGTTTGGAAGTAAAATATTTAATGGAAGTTTAAAAGATCAGGCTTCAGTCCCAAAAGACTTTGTAATGCCTTTAAGATGAGTAAGGCAGCCTTCTCCGGTGTAATAGGTCAAAAACTTCTTGGTAACACTTGCAAAATTGACCTGCTGATCTGCATGCTTGGATAAAACAGCTTTGCTTTTGATGGCCTGAGGGTAAAGCTAGTCCCCATGGATATACCAGATCTTCAGCTTTTTGATAATCACAATGAATCTGGGCTGTTTTATCTTAACCAGGCAAGAAAATTGATTGTATCAACCTTTAAGTGATGAAGTAGTCTTAGTTACACTGTCCTTAACCTGATTATTACAGTTCCAGTTAATGGAGACAATACCCTTGAATATATAAAATCATTAATGAAGCATTTTAAAGCTGAAAACCAAATAATACAGATCCTTTTATGATAAGGAATAAAATCAGTATATCAAAAGTGGTTTTTAATAGCTATGTTACAGGGAGATAGTACTATCAAAGGTGAGTTGATTTGAGTTGATATATTATATGTGATCATAAATTAATATCATACTTTATTCCCAGTTAATAAGGAAAAGGCTTGGATTTATCACATAAAAGTATAATTTATTATTTGATTCCAGATGCCGTCTTTCTAGATGCCATATTTCTAGATGGCATATTTTAGGGTATTTATTAAGTGTTTTTATATTCAAAAAATATTATTTGGATAACACTCTTTTTATTTCAATCTGTGATAGCATTTTCTAGATGCCGTTTTTCTAGATGGCGTATTAGAAACCAACATGTAAAAAATAACTATTTAATAAAAAAATTTAAATTTTTTTAATTTTGCCAATGAAAATTCTGACCCTATCGCAAATTTTTTTCTAGATGGCGTCTTTCTAGATGGCATTTTCTAGATGGTGTATTGCGCCAACATTCATGTGGTATTAATTTGTTTCCATTTCTGGTATGTCAAATGGTATATTGGAAAGGCACCAAATTGGGCAATGACTGGATGTTAGGTGTGATGGCAATAGCTGGAATACTCGTACATCCAGACCCTTGACAGAAATATGCAGTTTGACTTGAACTTTGCAAAGTGTCTATGAGTTCCTGCATTTTCAAATATTCAAATAAATACTCATAAAATCAATTCAATTAAAAAAGTCCATCCCACAAAAGTGATTCAAAATTTGGACCACAAATTTGACAATCCCAAATTTTTACGTTTAGGTTCTGAATTTACAGTATCAGTTTCTAATACAGTATCTCAAAAAACTGCATCATAAAAAGGCTATCAAAATCAAAATAAAAGGAGTGTTACCCAAATTAGGCTTTTTAAGTTAAAAATACATAGTAAATACCTTAAAAACACCATCATGAAAGACAACATCTGGTTTTCAATAAATAATATACTTTTTGTAGTAAATCTGAGCTTTTCCTTTATTAGCTGGGAATAAAGTATGGTATTGATTTGAGACCTCACATAATAAATCAACCAAAATTAACGCCACTTTGATAGTACTATCTCCCTGTAGCACAGACATTCAAAAAACCACTTTTCATATGCTAGTTTCATTTCTTATTGCAAAAGAAACTTTAATATTTAGGTTCTGATGATAATAAATTTACTGTTGATTTATCTAGTAAAGGGGGTGTTTACGCTATAACAAAACATGTCATTACAGTAGTTTTCAACCCTGTTAAGATAAAAAATCTCAGTCTAAAAACAAAAAACTGGGTCTAAAAACAAAATTGAAAATCCAGAATTTTTAATTAAATTACAGTAGATTTAGATCCACTTTGATTTTGCTTTTAGACTGAGTTGTTTTTGTTTTTAGACTGAGATTTTTTTATCTAAACAGATTTGAAAATTGCTATACACAATCCAATAGGCTTCTAAGTGTCCAATAATAGTGGTGCCCACAAATGTGGCACTAAGAAATAGCCTATTTTTACATATTGCATCATAGGACGCCATCTAGAACACACCATTTCAAACTAACTATTTTCTCTTTTCAATTTTAAAGTTTTCATTTATTTTTATCCATATTAAAAAATGTAAGAAATTTCCTGAAAATATGTATAAATGTATTTTTATCTCCTCTAAACAGCTGGGTACATTTTAATCCCAGTTGTATAAGCTAATTTTTGAGATACTTAATATTTACACTTTGGTCCAGTTGTAGTAGCCCCACTGTGGATATAGCATATTAAAACAAAAAATATGCAAAATTCCTGTTTTTGGCCAACACCATCTCAAAAACAACATCTCAAATACAGCATCTAGAAACACACTTGCGGCCAACAAACTTAAAGTTTTGCATAGTTTTACAACTAATAGAAAATATTTTTAAAATGAAATGCTTTCCCATTTTTTGGATTATATATTATGAGATTTTTCTACAAGAATATGTAAAAATACTTTATACTTTTATATTAAAAAATCTCATTTTTTACTTTGAAAATTGCCCCCAAATTTGAAACTTTCTGATACTAATATATATTTAGATGCCTCACAAGTCAGAAAAACAAGTCAACACTAAGGCCCCACAGACAAGGCTACTCCCATCAAGGCCAAAAAGTCCAAGACTACTGTCAAGAGCAACAGTTATCTACTATTGATTCACAAGATGGAATCCCATTCCTGAGATTTGAACCCCAACCCCCTGTGGGCTGCCAACCCGCTTTTTTTGGGCTCAAGCCAAGAGAAGATTAAAATTTGGAGAAACCTCCAAGACCAACCTATGAGGTGCAATCCATGGTACAGCCTTGCCCCCTCACAAACCCTCCTAGCCTAGCCAATGAAGATACTAACTTGAATAGTATTCACGTGACCAACTGGCCCTCTGCCAATGAAGCAAAGCATGAATTACCCCAAAAACAAGGCCCACCAGATGATGACAAATCTGATGTCTCAACAAGAGAAATCAAGATTCTCCATCTGAATCCAGACAATAACACACCAACAACTTCTGACGCCACCAAGGATTTCCAAACCCTGGTAAATGCTACCACCCGGCCCAAAGAATTTCACAAAAGATTTCCCACAACAGATGTACATACTTATACTCTGGGGCTGCCAGAAAGTTGCTCATTGCCATTTTTGCAATAAAGTGTTATGAACCTCGGGTTCTCTAAAGGCATTATATACCTAATTTTAACACCTTTCAATTTACAGATTGATTTCTCTGGCTCCGCCTTTTTCACCAGCCAATCTCAAGAAACCCCAGACAAGCTGCCTAAGCTATACTGTCCCCCAGGAGCACCCTACAACCCAGTATATTTTACGGAGTATCCCCCAATCCTACCTGTTCAGAGTTTGCCTTAGAAGAAATTCTAAACTACAACCCTGAAGTCAGAACCAGAGAACCTGAACTCATTAGATGTGGAGGCACCTGACACATCAAGTAACCATTACTATTCCAGGACAAATAAAGCTACCTGCCCACTTATTTAGTGCCTTGACTCCTCCTGTGACCCTGCAGCTCAACCGCCCACAAGAAACTGTGATTATCAATGAGTCAACCTCTACCCAGTTATTTGGCGTCCTCTAAATAACACTCACAGAATTAGTTGATTCTATGGTGCCCACCAATAGGCCTTGGGCCTTTCTTGTAAAATTATAATCCTATATTGTAAAGTTAGTCCCCATCCTGTGGTGGCCCCTTTCCTCTAGGCCTGTGGGCTGTCCACTTGCAAGTTCCCCTGAACCTGCTGCAGGCTGGCTCTCTGGCAACTACCCCCAAGAATCAGTCTCCTAAGAAAAATGCCTGTAAAG
The DNA here is from genome assembly GCA_014839935.2 of Entomophthora muscae. Lineage (NCBI taxonomy): Eukaryota > Fungi > Entomophthoromycota > Entomophthoromycetes > Entomophthorales > Entomophthoraceae > Entomophthora > Entomophthora muscae. The sequence continues at coordinate 2,750 of QTSX02005246.1, read as the reverse complement.
ACCCACACACTTTCTCCTGAGCCTGAGGCTGACAACCCCACCTCTTCTCACTCTTCCTTTGTCCATTCCCCTTTTGAAAAACAGGAGCAACACTTCCATTACAATGGTGAAGATGAGCATGAAAAAAGCTCTGATTATAACCCCAATGACTATGGCTCAACTGCCTCCAAGGAGGATCTCGTCCTAGAGTGGGACTTGCATACAGTCACTAATATCTACAATAGCAATGACCAGTTTAAAGTCCCAGACATCTTTCCAGATTACTTTTTTATTTTGACTAAGAAGAGGGGTGCTGGATTTTTCAAAGATAGCTTTCTGTTCAATGCAATAATAATAAGAAAAATATGACTCATTATCACTAATGGTGTGATAGTCCAGGATACCCCACATAATTGACTAAGATAGGATTTAACCAAGTCAAGGAGCTCGTCATTGAGCATGACTGTTTGGGCTCTGATGAGATTATTTACTATCTCATGCGCTGATATCTGCGTCAATTTGTCCTACTGAATAAGGACATGAATTTTTCTGAGATGATCACTCATACCTTCCTACACCTGAATGAAAATCAGAGAGAGAAAGTTAGAGAGAAGATAAAACTCTAACAGTATATTACTGACCAACGCTTCATTGAGGCCAATATTGGTGTTGGTACCAGAAAATTTGATAAACCTGTTCTAACAGATGACCAGAAAATCACCATGTTTGTAGATCCTTTCCTCTTACACAATGATGAATATGGAGCAGTAAATCATATCATATGCTTTTAAATCTAGGTGACTTACATACCTCCTCAAATGTGACACCTGGTTTGTAGATGATACTTTTTCATCCTGCCCAAAGCTGTTTTATCAGCTTTGGAATATTTATGGCCAGGTCAATGTACACACTGTTCCCTTTGTATTATTCTTTCTCCCCAAAAAATAGAAGACTTATATTTACACCTTGAATATACTAAGGAAAAACTCAGTATCATCTTGCTCACACTTGATGAGAAGCCAACAGAGAAAAATAGCTGAAAGAAGAAGAAGGTCAATTCAGAGACCACCCAGGAGCAACAGGTTACATTCAAAAAAGGCGTCTGGGTCTCTTTCATATCATACCCCTTTAATGATTAATTTTGAGGCACTCAAGCTAATGCTTTCATCAAAGTCTTTAAGAGCAGGCCTCAAGGCTGCTTCTTTCATTACTGCCAGGTGTTCTGTATGAATCTGGTAGAAAAATCCAACCTTCAAAAATTTGGTATATAAGGATGGCACAAAGGAGGCCAGAAATATTTTCAATTGCTTTACTGTTCATGGTCAGAAAAGAAAATGTCACCATTTTCTACAACAAGCTGCTTAAGGACAAGTACGTCTTGGATCACTAATAAGTATTTGCTCACTTCATCTAGTTCTTTGAGCACCAGTGTGTAGCTGTGTTACAGGGCAGCATCACATCCACAAGAGTGGTGACTTCATCAACTAGAACTTCTATAAGCAGGTTGAAAAAGGCATCACTAAGACCACCTCTTCACTTGAAGGGTGACATAATCAATTTTCCTGCTTAGTTAAGGTAATAAAGCCCTGATTCAACATAATAGTCAACAAGCTGAAGATCCAGCACACACATAGGGACCAGCTTTACCCCCAAGCTATCAAAAACAAGGCTGTTGTATCAAAGCATGCTTATCAGCAGGTCAAGTTTGCCAGTGTCACCAAAGAAGTTTTAGCCTATTACTCTAAAGAAGGCCGCCTTGCCCAACTCAAATGCATTGTCAGGGCTCTTGGGGCTAAAAATGATCAATTTACTATTTCATTAATACTTTACTTTCAAATTTTTAGTTTTTACTTTATTTTTAGTTTATAGATTTAAACATAGGAACAAATTTCAATATGGAAATATCTCAGTTTTGGGGTGTGTTGTCTTTGGAGCTTTGTACACTATAGTTTCTAATATCTGAACCCACATTTTTATTGCAGATTTGGAATATTGGATGATTTTGAGTCTAGCCATGTGTTTATTATTATTATTTTTAAAATGTTTTTGGGCCTAAATTGATGTTTAAAGTTATCAGACACAGGTTAGCCAGAAATTTGAGATAGGGGCTCTAGATGGTGTTGGTGCAACCAAGTTTCCAGACTCTCCTGCTAACGTATCTTACAATACACAGAGGGTGCTTGATGAGCCGCCCCTTGACGTATCTAATGTTATGGATTAATCTGATGGCAATATCAAATGGCAAGTACTGCATCCTAATTAGGAGTGCTACCAATTTGATTTGCTGATTCCCGCACAAGTTATTCCTTGGCTCCAAACCTTACATGGAACTTCCCACTATGCCACCCCCTTGTGGCCTTGTGGCTTTCCACATATAGTATATTAATCACAATATTCTACAATAAACAATACCTTATTCTTATTACTCTGTCCTTTCTATTGGACTGTATTCTTCCCCAATTCCAAATACTGAATCCTTATTGGTTCAGTTGCAACAGTGGTAGCAGTGGTAGGTTTACAACCTACCTAAAACAAAATCCCCCAAGAAAGGACAGAGTACGGGCCATACGGCTACTCCCCAACAAGAGACCTTCCTGCCAATCCCCAAGGGGGACATCCCTGACAGGTACATCATCTATCAAGACCAGCTAGTTCTCACCAGCGTGTACAATTGGCTCTGCCTTGGGCAGCATGACGCCAGTGTCACCCCGCCCCAGTCAGACCTGTCCCAGTGCATGCTCAACCTTCAGCTAGAATCATTTGCTTGTGGC